>WUAW01003777.1:63107-87382 GCA_017165845.1 Thaumetopoea pityocampa | reverse complement strand
TACAGAAAGCAGGGTCACTGCCCACTGTGCCAATCAGTCGTCAATAAAATGCAAAAAAACACTAAATATGGAATAAATATTAAAATATTCAATGTAGGATTCCTATTTGACACTTAAAAATGCGTATTTATTAGGCCTACAGTACCATGCTACTAAATTTACAATCGCTGGTATCGTTCAGGAGTATTAAATGTTTTCCCATTTTTCAGCCTTTTGGAAAACACTGTAAAAAAACAACCACCCATATTTATCACACGAGAGTTCTTGTCGTGGTCAATAAATGAAAAGGTCTATCAGATTTTAGCATAAAAACGATAGCGTCCATTTTTCGGCGTCTAAAATCTACTGTGTGGCCTAGTGCGGGTTGGTAGACACACTCATGTGCGCACGCAGGTTTCCTCACGAAATTCTCCCTTCTCCCCTTTAAGTACATTGGTGTCTACAACGTAGACCGTACATGAGAATTAGAAATAGCTCAGTGGTACGGGACCGGGTTCGAATCCACGACCTTTTCGATCGCAAGCCATGTCTCGCACCACTAGACCGCCAATGTACTGTGATCCCATACTAACTACAATTCATGTCTTTGCGTAACATGATGTCCTATTCCGTTCATTGTGCATTTATAGTCTCTCACACACAAGACCTGTGAGGCCACTACAAGCACATAAATTGTAGATTTTTATTCTTTTAAGCATTCGATCGTCTCGGTGCTATAAATATCATTTATAGATGCACAATTATTAATATCGGTGAATATATTTTTGACTAGTTGTTGTCCGCAGCTTTACTGGCGTGGTCTAAATAGTAGACTGTTATTAGATTTTTAGTCACTATCATCGCCAGTTGGAAGTCCACTGCTTCCTCCTTAAAAGGAGGGATTTGCCATAATCTCCACGCTTGGCAGGCATTTTGGAAATCGCAGTATATTTTGATTGAACAACATCAAAATCGGTTCAGTCGTTTCAGAAAATAGCCCAGACAGACTGATAGACATTTTTTTTTAAAACGCAGACATAGTGTTTCTAATTAAGTACAAATAGCCATATATAAACAACCACTTGAACTCCGTAGGCGCCGTTATTGCGCCATTCGCCGTCAGTGCACTCCGTTGGCGTTGCTATGCTTGATTATTGTTTAAAGTTGTTGTGCACCCCTATCGAATTTTGTTTTAGATTAGATACATGAGGAAACACAAAAGAAGGAGATTATTGGGAAAGTTTCAAAATCAGTGAAAAACGTCTCGGAGTTGCTGCATTCTTAAGTAAAAAAAAAACACGAGTGCAACGGATAAAAAAAGAATAACGGACATACACTTAATTTTATTTATATGTATGTATATAAGTTGTGTAACATGAGCGCGATACGCGGTGGCCGCCAACCGCGACCGTTCGTCTGGCAGGCGTGTCACGCTCGGCGCAATCAAGCTTTAATCCATCACAATATACTTAACACGTTTTTATTTATTTACTAGCTTTTGCCCGCGGCTCCGCCCGCGTTACTGACGGTTCTCCGCTACACGACAAATCCCGATACCATCATAGTCATAGATTTATATAAAAAACCTAAGAACCACCTTTACTTGACCTCTCGTACCTTAACGGCGGCTACCTAGACATTTTTTTCTCTACCAGTCAACCTTTGGGTAGTGCATAGACAATAATGTAGTGGCAGCAGCAAATGACCGTGAAGCGTATCTTTGCGTGTCAGTGTTTTTTCTTTGACCGTTTCAGAATCGCTCGTTTCTTTCTCGCCCGGCATTTCTGTGTAATCAACATTTCTAACCTTATTACTGTGGCTTAGTAAGCCAAAGAACGTAACATTGCAGGATATAAATTGGCTTTGGTCCAGTCGTGCCTCGCCAATGAATGTAAAGTTAATGACACCATATATATTAAGTAGTTACATATGATGCAATTTTACCATAGAAAGCGCCAAATGTTTTACAATCAACAGTTTATTTAATGTGAAGTTTGTGTAACCACATCCTTATGATTCCTGCTGTCAATTCTACGCATCAAAATAATTTTATTTGAGTAATCCTTTTTTGCACCTCAACAGTATTTTATTTCGATTAAGGGTTTAGATTATTCGCCTGTGGTGGATAATCCAACGGTGAATTGTTTATGAGAATATACAATTTAAATTATAAACATTGAATTTAGAAGCGTCAGTATCGTAATGTAAATCAATATCTAAAATCTTTTAAAGAATATCTTTTAGTATATACTAAATCTAAATCTTTTAGTAAACTATAGTAGTATTTTAGTATACCATAATAATCTTTTAGTACATTTTTAGTGGAGGAAAATCTTTTAGTATGTACTAAAATATATATACATTAATTTGAAATACTTGGTCACACAAGTTTTCGTACATTTTTTAACTACAGCTCCTTAAACTTTGCTCGAGGATAATTTTATGCACAATTTAAAAAAAAATAATATCAAGTGCTTTTATTAAATTTTATGTGCAATAGCTTACGAACGGTTAGCCATTATTTTTCAGGCGTCCTGTATAATTTATTTAGCCTTAAATGTATCATATTATCCTTTTTAATTATGAGAAAATTTTCAATTTACTCGGACGTCTTTAACTGGCTGAAAATTTAATTGAAATATTTCATTATATTTACACATATAACTAAATGAACTGTCCGTTAAACTAGCCCTTTCATGTTAGTTAACTGTCAAAACCACACTATAACAGGTTAAGAAATCGTTTACAAATTTAATGTATGCAAACAATGTAACCCCAGACTAACAGTTAGCTGCTGATAAGGCGGTGACTCGGTGAAGGGCCACTTGTGCAAGAGGCACGGCTAACTGTCCGTTACGTCACCCGAGTTAACGTAACGTACAAAGGTGTATGTATGTTTGTCTATCCCCACCTAAATTATCTTAAACTATATAAATACATGCTTTGGTGGTGTAGTGGTTTTAGACGCTGCTTACGATCGAAGGGTCGTGGGTTCGAATCCCGGTCCCGTACCACTGAGTTATTATCTGTAATCCATGTACGGTCTACATTGTAGACACCAATGTACTTAACGGAGAAGGAAAATTTCGTGGAGAAGCCTGCATGCCCGCATGGGTGTGTGAAATCTACCAACTCGCACTAGGCCAGCGCGGTAGACTACGGCCTAATCCCCCTCCTGATCAGGGGAGGTCCGTGCCCCTGTAGTGGGGACGATATGGACTGGGGATGATGATGATATAAATACATTACATATGTGGTGTAGTGGTGCCAGACACGGTTTGCAATCGAAAGGTCGTTGGTTCCATCCCGGTCCTGTGCCACCGACTTATTTCTAATTCGTGTACGGTCTACAATGTGGACACCGATGCATTTAACAAAGAAGGAAAAGTTCGTGAGAAAACCTGCATGCCCGCATGGGTGTGTGAAGTCTACCAACACGCATTAGGCCAGCGTGGAAGACTGCGACCTAATCCCCTTGTAGCGGGGACGAATATGGACTGCGGATTAAGACGACTATACAAATGGAAGAAAATTGTCAAAAGTATCACAATGCCTTGTGACTAAGGTATTAAATCAGTGTGTTGCCAGTGATAATGTATATATTTATTTTTTTATACATTTTCTACACTAATGGTATATGGGTAGACGTAATACCTGAGACATTTTCTACCAGTCGAACGAAGTTAGATCGTGTCGGCATAACATAAACAGAGAGAGAGAGAGAGAGAGAGAGTTTGAAACAAATGCTTATCCAAAGCTTATATTCGTATGATAGATTAATTCATATATCAATATTATATGATCACAATATTATCGGTAATTTATATATATTGTGGACAATTATATTTTCACACACATTGATCTAGCACCAAATGATATGACTCGGATACCAGTAATTGTGCTCATGAGATAAAGTTTCTCCCTACCAGGATCAGCACACAGAGAAGGGTAATCGCCACTGCACGAATCATTCGTCAAATTCGATCTATTATTAAACAATATAATAAATTATATTGTTTAATAATAATATTAGAATTATATTGTTCCACCCGACTGTCTCCGTACGGCAGAGTCCTACAAGTTCATGATCGCCGCCTTGAACCGCGCGTCGCGCGCGTGCGTTTGGTTATGTCACAACCAACGCATACTTCACTCGGCCACGGCTGTATGAATTCATGGGTACAAAAATACTAACCCAACTTCACAAGCGACGGCAGCTTAAGGGGTGTTTTGAACTCCTAATGATTAAAGGTAAGGGGTGTTAGAATCACATTCAGATTACTTCACAAAAAGATACGAACGCAGTGAGGTCTTATTCATCGAAATTGGACTGCAGAAGATTAAAAAAATTCATTGGACTGATGAATCAAAGTTTGAAATAGTTGGTTCAAAAAGAAAAAAAAAATTGTTCGACGTAGGGCCGAGTAAATTCTGATGCCATACTGTGTGGTAGATGCTTCTCGGGCCTGGAGATTTGGTGCGAATAGAAGGAATCTTAAAAAAAAACTAGCAGTATAAATTAATTCTACTGCAAAATGCTATTCCTTCCGGGTTAAGATTAATTGGAAATGGATTTATTTTTAATAGGATAATGATTTAAAACAGTTCAAAATTACGCAGGGGTGTTACAAAATATGGTGTGACCGCTTCAGAGCCCGGATCTCAACTTAATTGAAATTTTAAGGGAGAGCTTTGAAGAAATGTGCGCAGTTGTAGACCCTCTTCGCAAGAAGACATGTGGAAGACTTTACAAGAAAGCTGTAAGAATATAAATTTGTATTTGTATTGTATTTGTAAATCAAAGATATTAAAAAAAACTATTCAAATCTACTAATTAAGGGCTTCTGAAACCAAGTCCGTCGATGTTTGTTTGTTTGTTCGAGCTTCACGCAAAAACCAGAAGGTAGATTTTGGTTACGCCATTACAGTCTTAAATGTACTATTCTGACTTAAATATTGCGGTATGTTTCATCAAAATCGGTTCAGTAGAATTGGAGATACAGCTTGATCTCTATTTTTTAGCTGCCGTTAAGGTACGAGAGATCAAATAAAAGTGGTTTTAAGGCTTTTTATATAAATCTGTGATTGTTTCGGGATTACCCATGTAGCTGAAAATCGACATTTACGCGGGCGGAGCCGCAGGAAAAAGCTAGTTTTTAATATAATTTGAGAAAATCAATTTTAATTTTGATACTTTAATTTACGTAATTTGTGAATCACATATTTGTTATGATGAACAAACCGTTTGCTTTTTTTAGGGTGATCTCACACTGGTGACCTTTAAATTTATCGAATGGTTCCGTATGATATCCATACATAATAATAATTTATTTATTTCAAGTTCTTAGACCATAAACATTGCCGCTGACATCTAAACTACTTAAAAGAAAAAACACATTTATTCAGGACAAGCACGAAATAAAGTTAACAAAATAAGACAGAAAATAAAATATAAAAAATAACACCAACACCGATGGATTGAACCCCGGTGTTGCGGTGCATTTATTTGCATTTTATAATAGATCGATGACAAGTTTTTATTAAATATTACAAGAGAAGCTCGTAACGAGAGTGGGGCCGTTACGACCTTGCCGCTAGGTCGTTTAACGAAAAAGTGGAACACACAATGTCGAGCAATATATGAACTACGTAACCGAAACGCCGACTCAACCAGAGTTGGCACCATCGCACACGGAACAAGCGAGCTAGCATGCACACGCAGCACACGGCACACACGGACAACAGATTGTCAAGCAAATAAACACGTATCGCTGCAGTCATTTAAAAAGAATCCACGGAGTCAGCAATTTCGTGATTAGATGATATACACGTATAGACCTTTATAGTGGAGACGGAATTTGCACGTTCTGCGATGATACGTGCATTATTAATTTAAATAAGTGATGCAGAGTGCAATTATGTTCGTGTGCACAGCAATATAAATATGGCTATACAAGCGTTTCTCAAAATCGTCTATGCAACATTATTTTTGTTCTTCCTACCCAATTAAAATATGATACATCTTTCTCACGCAATTGTTCACACCACCAGTTCATTGTTATTAGATTAAACGTAAATTCTAGAAGTAAGCGAGTTTCATTTAAAAAAAAATTCATGTCTGCTGCAAAAACGAACAATGCTCATGTGTCTTCTTTGCGTTTTGAATTGAAATGGTTGCCTAATCTATCATTCTATTATATCGCCGTGAGTTACACGCACTTAAAACTGTCTATACTCTCTTAATGGTGCTGATTCTGTAGTAACAGAACTTAACCCAATTTAGTGCTTCCCTATCTTTTTCTAATGTCAAACGCCAAAACGAGATAGCTACAATTTTGGTGCTGTCAGTTTCGCTTAGAACCGTCAAAATTAAAAAAAATAGACGAGATCTCGAACATACATTCTAAAGATAAGCAAAAACGCAACATTTTTTTCGCTATAAATGTTTGCTATCCCGTTTTGGCGTTTGATATTAGAAAAAGATAGGGAGGGACCAAATTTAGTTAAGTTCTGTTACAAGAGAATCGGCACCAATGTCTCTTACCGCTCGTCTCTATTTATCTCTTCAATTTCACTGTATGTATTCTACACACGATAGAAACTTACGTTTTACAAATAATATCCTTCTTTGTCTCTCCTGTAGATCTGATTTTATCCACTCGTCTTTTCTGGTACAACTGTCCTTCTTTGGAATTCATTGTCATTTGCAGTCACGAAGTGTACAGTTACTCATTTAAAATTAAAATTCATGAACTTCAGCGTGAAATGGCAGAATCATGTCGACAAATTCAGAGTTTGTTACATTTGTGTGTTCATATTATTTGTGTATTAGTCCATATGATATTCTATATTCATGTATTTATATACAACATCTATTAGTGTATTCATATGTAACATCTATTATATAAGCTTTAGGTAAATTCGTGTTCCACACTTTATTTTACATCAGATACTTCACCCACTTTGTATTATGTCACCGCCGTTTAAAGGTCAACTTTTAGAAAATGTCTTAGACTTTATTCCACCTATATACCATTAGTGTGTGAAGTGCAAATAAATTAATATTTTTTATAAAAATAATTATTTTATGTGTGACGCTCGTTTCTAGCCGCACGCACACATCCTCCTTTGAATTTTGACTGACGATGCTACGTTACCAACAAATGAAAAAGACATATTGAATCTTCTTCTTCTTCCTGGCGTTATTAATACCGGCTTCTATTACCAGGGTCTGCCTCCCTATTTAGATTCCTCCACTTTGCGCGGTCTTTGACATCTTCAATCCTAAGTCCATTGGCTTCCATGTCCATGATCACAACACCCAGCCAGCGCTTCTTAGGGCGACTCCGAGATCGTGCTCCAACAACAGTCATATTGAGGCATCTCCTACCGGCGTAGTCTCTGGGCCGGCACATTACGTGACCGAACTATCTCAGACTACTCTCCCGGACCTTACGCAATCATATATATTGAATAATATTTTGTAAGTCATAATTTTATGTGGGGATAAACTGAAGTCATTTTAGGCTGCTTTTAATTACACTGTGCGTATCCCACATACGAAGTACGGCTGTGTAATTGTAACATAGCTTCCGACGGAAGATTTAATAAATAAAAGTTTGAAAATGTTTATAGCGGCCAGTATGTATGGAACTCAAGCGCGTGGCGCATGACGACGCGCTTTGTCCAAAAGAAGCTGAGTCCTTCGGTGAATTTAAATTATCCTTGAGCTGGTTCAATGGCATATAACATTTCTCACGCGCCGAACAAAGGTTGATAGTCGAAGCGCATAAATTTTATGGTCGTCCCGATATTGAATTTTGCAATTTATGAGCCTGTGTAATAAGTCTACTAATATAAAAAAATGCGAATATGCATTTTGTTTGTTAGTTTGTTACTTTTTTTATTTTACTTTCTTTACTGGAAACAGCAAACAGCTACATTGCGTTATCTATATACTCGTATATAAAAATAGATGTTGGTATATAAAAATGAAATTGGTTAACTCCAACAACGATTGACCGATCACCATGGAAAAGGTATTTATGGTATACTTTTTACCAATTAAAGCTATTACTTGAGGTTGCGGCGCATCAACTTCTATACTATTCACGTGATCGTCATGGGAACTAGTATACATACATAATATTATATATTCGAATTCAGAGAATATTTTTGGGCTATCTATATTACAATAAGTAGTACAAAAAATTTGGTAGTAATGCATCCCTCAACGCTATCTACGTATTTTTTTATAAAAGTTGCAACACTTAGGTTAATGACAAATTATAATGAAATTAAGGCATTAAACATATAAATATGGTTATAAAAATTAAGGCATGAAACAAGCAAGTAAGTAGGTAGGTAGGTAGGTAGGTACAGCATGGCTAAAGCCATTAAGAAAAGAAGAAAGAAAGAAAATGTACAAAATAAAAAATTGCAGCGTGGACTGGTTTACAATCGCAATATCATTATTATTTTATTATGTGCTTGTCCGAAAAGGCCCGAAAAGCTTATTGCAGTAAACAGAATGTTTTGAAAATTTCAACTACAAATAAGTTATGGATCATTGTCATCACCATTTTGCGATTTTGAAGCTGCCGATTGTAATTAGATCAATATGACTACGTACATCGGTACATTAAATCACTTTAATCCTGTCGACCATTAACTTTAATCAATTATAACGCTATCCAAATAAGCGATCGATTTGGACTGAGTGGTCTTATCTGTAATTAATGCATTCAGTAAGAATATTACTCTCTCTTGCCTACTTCCATAGCATTGATTTAGTTCTTGTTTGTATGTTAATTATATTGTACCGTATAAACTATTTATCTTAAGAATAAGACTATAGATTGAACGGTAGACTATTTTTCAATACTAACATAGTTACATTTATTATCATTATCAGCCCGTGAAGTCCACAGTTGGGCATTGGTCTCCTGTTTAAAACAAAGAGATTTGTAATAATCTCCTTGCTTGGTAGGAGTTTTGGAGATTGCAGTCGATTTTGATTCAATAACAGAATACCGTTGCTGTCTATTAAGCTGATACATCTCAGCTGGTTCTCGCAGCATCCGCGGAAGAGGTGGAGTGATGCTATCATTATGCCGGCGCCACACAGCATTTATTATTATTATCAGAAACTTAACAGGACATCTGTTAGCCGCAGATTTTCCTAAGAACTAATTATCATAGAAGTTCCAATGGTAAACGTAATAATCCCATTTCGTTTTTATTGCCCTTCTAATGTTGTTGCATTATATCATTGATACCTAAAGTAATCTGTATCGACCCACAGCAGTCGACGAAGACCTGCAATAGTTCAATGAATGAGCTGTCAAAAGCACATTTGAAATTGACGAATTCGCAAAATTTTAATATTAGCTAAGCCGGGGATCTACCCAAAACCAAAAAACTTGGCGAATGCTCCAAGACAAAAAAGATTGGGGACCTCTGCATTATACGAATAAAAAAAATATTGCAATCCAGTTTTTTTATTAGTTATTTTTATGCCGCTATTATTGTGCCACACAGCATATACGTAGTGTTAAAACGTTTTAAGTCCAAAGACGAATGCCAAGCGTGGAGAATATAGAAAATCACTCGTTTTAAGGAGGAAGCCAGTGTCCATACATCGGTGAACTTCCACGGGATGTTGATGATGATAATGATGATATATCATCCTCGTCCTCAGTCCATATTCGTCCACACTACAGAGGCACGAACCTCCCCTGATCTGGAGGGGGATTAGGCCGTAGTCTACCGCGCTGGCCTAGTGCGGGTTGGTAGACTTCACACACCCAAGCGGGTTAAGTAGATTGGTGTCTATAATGTAAATCGTACATGAATTAGAAATAACTTAGTAGTACAGGGCCCGGGATCGAACCTATGATTTTTCGATCGCAAGGCGTGTACACAGCGGACTGACCTGAACGCAGGGCTTGTTTAAGGAGACACACAGGCCGTCGGCGTCCTTGCTATAATGTTCGACCAGCTCCTGCAGAGTGCGGAAAGTGGTGCGTCGGGCGATGAAGAAACCGCCCTCGTCCAACTGCCTGATGCGGTAATGCTTCACTGTATCACCGTCTCGCACTGTGAACACACATTCATTAATTTACATTTCATTGTAATATATTGCACAAAACTGGGCTACGAATTAAGTGAATCCAAATGTTGCAACATTGATGTAACTGTCAGTAAAGAAAAAAATGATTCTTCTAATAGAAACGCTATAAAAACTGAAGTTGTTGAAGGTAAAATCGGTATCCGTAGCGACAAAAATTAAAATCTAACAAGCGATAAGGCGATTTTTTACAATAGTAAAGAAATTAAGTTTGTATTACAAATAGATTTAGAGACATCAACTTCTAGTTAACAGTAACGACCAATAATTATTGGAGAGAAGGCCACTCCGTAATGGAAACTACATAAAGATAAAGACGCTAAATACCTTCAGTTCACCTGTAACCACAAGCGCTCCAAAGTATTTGAAATGTCAGTATTATACATACATACATACACTCACACCGATATTCTATAAGGGTAGGCAGAGACCATAGTACATACTACATACATACAGTCACGCCTCTTTCCCATTGGGGTAGGCAGAGCCACTTCTTTCCTACCTCACGCTATTTCCTTTCCTTTCCAATAAGCCGTGGGAATGCAATGAAGAACTTTAACACTTTTGAACCTTATAAAATGGCGGCGTCGTGGTTCGCAACCCGGTCTCATTGCCCGCGGAGGCGAAATGTGGGCCGCAGATAGCCACTTTGCTACATTAAACGATCGTAGCGGGTGGAAAGAGATGGTCAGTATTGTAAAATCTAAATACACGGTGATAAGATTCTGTAGATTTATTCTGAATTGGTTACTCCGAAATAATATCATTTACTAGCTACCGTTCGTGTCTCCGCCTGTATGAATGTCGGTTTTCACGCTAAACGGAAAATACCGAAATAAAGATTTACAAAAAAAAAAACTCGCACCAAAATGGCGGCTACTGAAACCAAGATCAGGCTGTATCTTCAGTTCGAACAATTTTAACAAAGCATGCTGCAGTGCTTAATTTGGAATAGCACTTTTAAGACTGCAACAATGTGACTAAACTACCAGCTGGTTCTTCGTGAAGTTCAAACAAACAGGAAAGAAGAAAACGAAAGATTCTTTCGGTTTCAAAATCCCTCAATTTGTCGATCCGAACTAGATTTTTTTATATTATATTAAATGTTGTAAAATTTTATAATAGTATAGATTTATTTTAGACTAACGACATGAATATATGTCACATTGTCTATGAAAATGCCTCAAAAAGAAAGTTTCTAGGAAATCTGACAACTAGGTATTAAGAGCGTTTTTTATCTGAACACAAATCATGACACTGTTAAAGTTTGTTTGGGTCGCATGCCAACCCGGCTTTGTATAATACAGTCGTACGGCAGACTGCAATTAATGAACCACGTTCCGAGAAGCGTTGGCTTCAATTCTTTACAGTTTAGTCGAGGATTGTTAACTGACATTTTGTAATTAACATAAATTATATGATACAAGCGATACAATAGTAAATTCATTCGCCTTTTACAAATAATCTCTCCCGACTCAATCTCATCTCGTGTATGTTATAATCAAATCTATGGGATGGTAGAAGGTTCAGTTGCTGACTTCAGGCTGCAGATTAAATTATTGATAACCGACTGCTCACATTAGCCAATTTCTGTTAAGAGCCGAGATTTTAGGCACAATTCTGTGGTATTAAGGAAAAGGGTATGGGGTCATCTATCAACAACTGATGATAGTGTGTAGTAACTTATGAGATGACAACATTCAATTTATTTTACCTTTTTAATTTATGACATGACTCTATTTGTATTAAAGTATTTATAATAAACTTACAGTAACTTATCTTCTCTTACCATAATAAACATCGACGATTTAAATACGAAATATTTTTTTTTTATTTGTCGCCTTATTTGACACCACAGAATTTGTCTCTGTACTATTAGATTGCTTCTCGCCATTCAAAACTTAAGAAATACTTTAAGCGAAACAAAATTATAATCGGTGCCGTTACAGAGTTCAAAACGGCAAATATAAAAATAACATTCACATTTCGGCAACGCAATAAACATTGATTAGCGTAACATGAAATTATGTATAATAATTTGAATGTAAAAGATTACATGATAGAACAGAAAGAACACGATATTCAGGAAACGAAAAGTAGATAAAACAAGCGTTGCATACGCCTAATATAAGCATACATATTAGTTGTTACGAAACTGTTATCAAGGACGGGTTCTATCGGTTGTAACAACGTTAAAGATAACTACGTGACGTATATATAAACACGATTAGAAAGTAATGAATCGTGTATTTATCTGAACATTTGACGTGATCATCATAACATTCTTCACAGACTCAACGTGCAGTTTCAATACATTAGGAGGTTTGGTTGTTGTACGATTTTTAAGTCGTTTTAGATAAGTAGAGCATTTAAGTAAAAAAAGCGATACTGGGCGGTCCTATTGCATATTGCGATCAATCATATATTTCAGACAACTTTTACACGAAAATGATTCTGAACAAATAAATCGTGGTGGAAGTCAGTGATGTGCAAATAACTATCATACATGAATGTAAATTAGTTTAAATATATACAATGAAATACATATTAAAAAATATAAAAATCGCAATTAATATATGTACATATTACTACAGCTATATAAAATTTAGAGCAAGTAATTTTTATATAAACATTTTTTTAAAGAATTGCGATTAACGCGTCAATTTGTCTACAGAGTTTTGGAGCGCGGGTCTTTTAGGAATATTTAGCTTGAAGGTTGCCATGCTATAGGAATCACGGAGCAGTTTTCTTATGAGGGAGCTCTTTTCGTAAATTGAGTGTTCGTAGTATAAAGTTGCCTGATGCTCAGTTTTCCCCTACTGTATTATCAACACGTATGTGCATAATATACGAGTATATGTATGATGTTATATTAAAATTTTATATTTACAAATATATTTTGTTTTCGTAATAGAATTTTGTTCTCTCCTTATTCTTATTGTAGGATGGATGTGGCAGAAATATCGATTTTAAAAACGTCAACAGTAAGGTTCGGATACAGATCCGAACGATACACGATAGTGAGACGCGAGCAGTGGGTGTAAGTAGCTCGGTTCTTGGAAATTTAATCGCAATGGAGGGTTTCACTGGTGAGTAGCGCGCGTTCTACGTGAAAAATTATTAAAGAACTGCACTGCACTGGTGTGCGCTGTGTGACGTTTAATTCGCTCTGAAATCTCACTCGAAATCCTGGCTTAAATCGGTGTCCCTGTGAAGGTGTGATCAGGTCGTGGGTATGGTAAGTACGAGGCTTACGGGTTTCACATTCAAACAGAACCCTTCAGGAGGTCCAAGGTCAACACGCACAGAGGATTGATTTAGCGAAGCTAGCACTTCCGTAGAACGCGACCCCAGATTATCAACTCGAAATAGGTCAGTTGAGCTTACCATTATCAAGAACATATTTGTTAAAGTTCCTGCGTTCCCACGAAAAGCAAGGGTAAAACAGGGACCACCCAAATAGAGACCCGTATGCTTGAATAAGGCTAGCCATCATCTTGGGTCTAGTCATGCAGCCACCGGCTCAATGGAGAAAAAGGAACACGTATAATAAACCTTTCTCAAACGTATAGTTTTCCTCACGGTGCTTTCCTTCACCATTGAAGAGAGTGATAGTGAATTATTAAATTATCAATACGCATATAATTTCGAAGATTATATGCGTGATATAGATTTCTAATTCAAAGTGCAAAATCTTTGAATTCGAAATCTAGTATATATAGTCTTATCACAAGACTATCACCGTTTACTACTGGTGTACATCGAATTAAACTATTTCTACAGGATGCGGTAAAGGTCGGCACCCCGTATAGACATTAGTATAATTATGGTACGTCCGAGACGTATAATCGTTAGAGTGGCCGCGCGTCACAGAGTGTCTCATGAGAAAATTTCTGAGACCAATTACATCTATACTATTATAAAAATTTTAAATGCCAAATTTTGTAAATCAAAGATATTAAAAAGAAAAAAAGTTAACTACTCAGATCGACTAATTAACGGGCTTCTGTAACAAAAATTCTTTGAAGTTTGTTTGTTCGAGCTTCACACAAAACCCAGCGGGTAGATTTAGGTCACTGTTACAGTCTTAAAGGTACTATTCTGAGTTAAATACTGCCGCATATTTCATCAAAATCGGTCCAGTAGAATTGAACATACAGCTTGATCCCCGTTTTAGTAGTCACCTTTAAGGGACGAGAGGTCAAGTAAAAGTGGTTCTAAGGGTTTTTAGGGGGAAGTGGGGTGGGGGGGGGGGAGACTTGCCTATGCGATGATAACTGACGACTAATTTGACGCATTTACTCAAGTTTGGGAAAAAACACATAAATACAAAACTATGTATGTTATTTACATAATTCAAAAAGCAACACATTAATCCTCTTGTAATGAAATTAGACCATTTATAAAGTATTACATATTTATTGTGAGATATTCGCAGTACGAATAGTATATGGCGCTATTGGGCGCTGGCACTAAAAGGTTCAAAATAGATGTCGGATTCGTTAACCGTCGCGATAAGCACTCTGTGTACTATATATTAATCACGCTAAGAACGTCATTTTCCTTTTAATTTACATAACTTGACATTATCTTTTTAAACATTACTTATTGCGTCATCTACGAACTATGAAATATCGTAACAGTGAAATAATCGTATTAGTATAATTTCTTTCTAAGTATTCATTAAGTAATGCTGACAGAAGTAAATTATATAACAGAATGGAGGTAGTTGTTGGTCAATTCATCAGAAGTCCCAAAATCAAGTAAAAACATAACAGTTCAAATGTAAAACAAATAAAAATTGCAAATTGTATCAGAATCGTTATAAAATAAGTCTTGATAACAGGGCTATATAATAATAATAGATGATATAATAAACGGCCTGCCTATTTTAGGTGAATTATAGATAGAAAATTATTAGTTAAATTTAAAAAAAAAGTAAATATAAGGCGCTCTGTAAAAGTACGAGTCGCTGACATGTCTCAAAGGGTCGCAAAGCTGAAGCGGCACCGGGCGGGGCGTATAGTTTGTAGAACCGAACCGAAGTGCTGGAATCGCTGTCCATTGACCCGCGACTAGGTAGACCGATAACCTGATTAAGGTAGCTGATAACCGAAGGATGCAGGCAGCTCAGAGACGTTCGGCGCGGCGATCATTGGAGGAGGTCATGCCTAGCAGTGGACGTCCACCGATGTGATGAAGGCAATTAAAGGTTCGGCGACAGTGTATTCAAAGCACAATACAAAAACAATTTACTACTCAATCATATTTTCAATATATATTCCAGAACTGAACAATCAGATGTCTTAGGTTGAATGCCAGTCCGGTATCACTGGGTTATTTCAAACTCATGTACAGTCTACATTGTAGACATCAATGTATTTAACGGAGAAGGAAAACTTCGTGAGGAAACCTGCATGTCTACATAGGTGTGTAAAGTCTACCAACCCGCACTAGGCCAGCGTGCTAGACTACGGCCTAATCCCGCTCCTGATCAGAAGAAGTCTGTGGCCCTGTAGTGTGGATGAATATGGACTGGGGATGATGACGACGATGTCAAATTTCGAGTTCTAATTTAAAAATATTAAAATAATGGTTTAGTAAAAAAAATATTTTGGTATTACAATTGTATAGAGGATGCTATTGTCTGATCCGTCCCTTAAGGAAAATCCAGTCGTCAACGCTGCGTGCAATATCAGGTAAATCGCGAAAATAAGTAAACGATGACTCATTAAAATGAACCCCCCAACAATCGCAGTTAATAACAAATAAAATGATAATTTTTTGTAATAATGGCCAGCTCACCAAGTCGTGATATTTACATACTTCAAATGAATACGGCTCCCTATAAAACACCATCGTTAAACGTATTAAGTGAAATGCCATCAAGTGTGCGGAATGTTATTGCACTTTGCGGCTGCACAATTTAAAACCTCTCCGGCCCTGTCAGAATACCAGCGCTGCACGAATCTGAGCTGCAGCACCCGTTGAGACAGGAACCAATTAAGGATCTGGCAGCAAAAGGGCGGCAGATCTAAATTTCAAAACCTTCGGGTATTCAAATAAAACGTGTGTCTAAAAATTAATTGTTACACTTATGTCTTACAGTTACATGTTATAATATATGCATATTTACATATTTTACTAAATATTTTAAGGTAAATAAATGAGTTTCAGAATAACTACGATCTTTTAAAGTTAAAAAGAATAACGGCTAAAATTTGGATCTGCCACCTTTTCCTGCAAGGTTCTCAATTTCTGTCCCAGACAGTGCCTTTTTCTTGTGTAATTTCTTATTCGTGAGATAAAAATAAATATTTTTCGGTCTTTCCTTATAAGTGTTTTTTTTTATTTATAAGAGAGGTAAACGGGCAAACCAGTCACCTAATGGTAATTGATCATCGCAGCCCATAGACCCCCGAAACACCACATGGATCGCAGATGCGTTGCCGGCCTTTAAGAGGGTGTAAGCTCGTTTCTTGAAGGTTCTCAAGTCGTATCCATATTGGAAAAACTGCCGTTGGGAGCTCATTCGACAGGATGGTGGTGCGTGGAAAGAAATCGCTCCAGAAACGCACAGTGGTAGATTATCATACTATTCAAGTGATAACAGTAAAACTTTAAATTTTGGCGAGATGTGTGATAATGGAAATCAGCGGCTGGAATTCCAGTGGCTGATTTATACTAATTAGCCCAAAGAATTCCTCGAAACACTCCCCATGATAGATACGATAGAAGATGCAGAGAGATGCTATATCTCTTCGCAGGGCCAGCGGGTCTAACCGGCTGCAGATCGCTTGGTCGTCGACGACTCGAGCTGTTCTTCGCTGAATACGGTCAAAAGGTTGAAGGTTAAGCTTTCAATGAAATTATACAGGAGAGTCCAAAAACAGCCTTTGTACTGCTGTTCCTATCCAATACGCCTGCACGCCTGTAAGAAAGATGTTCTATCTTGATTTCTATTTGTCACAGAACTAAGGGAGTCATTGTATTCAATAGAATTTTACTAGGTCAGTTCAAAAATGCAATAAAATTATTTGTGTTTTAAAACTACGCAGCCGCATTAAAATCGGTTCAGTAGAACTGAAGATACAACTTGATCTCTGTTATAGTAGCCAACGTTAAGTATTCACGCGGGCGGAGCCGCGGGCCAAATTCATATAATTAACTAGCAGTGCCCGCGACTCCGTCCGCGTAGGCGTTCGGTAAGAGCGAAATTATACATAAATTATTTTCTCCGATCTTAATAAGAATGAATGACAAATGATAGACAGAAGACACAAACACCAAATGTTAGAGGAAGCTTGCCACAATGCAACAGTAAAACAGCATTCAAACCGGTTTAGCAGTTTCTGAGATTAGCGTGATTACAAACGCAAAATAGAAAAACAGAGACAAAATTTCTAAAAATTATATTTTTGGCTCCGGTAAAATAACTAAAACCTGTATGGATGGTTTTTTTTTGAAAAAATATTCATTGTACAGACACGGCTCGTTTACGATTTTATTATATGTATGTATAGATGTGTTCTTTGTGTTCATATAAACTTGCGGTCATCGTTTTAAGAAAAACAATCAACAATAGTTTTAGCTAAATCGACCAAAGCCCGTTTCTAGAATATCGCGTATTATTTCAATTAATTTTATTGTTTGTGTCCACAAACGATTGGAACGAAACAAACATTAAATGTTACAGGAAGCTTGTCACAATACAACAGTGAAAACCGCATTCAAATCGGTTCAGCCTTTTCTGAGATTAGCGTGCACAAACGCATAGACAAAATTTCTAAAAACTACATTTTTGGCACCGGTGACATAACTACAACATGTATTGATGATTCTTTTTTGAAAAATATTCATTATACAGACAGCTCGTTTACGATTTTATTATATGTATAGATGAAGCAATAGTGCCCAGTAACTACTATCTAAGTCAGACTATAGGTAATTCGGCTATTTCTTGACTTCATCCAGATTTCGGATTACCTCATTGCGAATTTTATTTCGCAGGGAAATTTCAAGTACAATTTTTTTCATCACTAGCTGTGTGACCCTGAGCCTTCTTACGAGACCCATACATAGTCTGTGGTCATATCTCGTATCCGAAGGCAATCACTGGCGATGCGGTATTTTTGACTCGGAATTATTCTAGATTCATTTTCGAGCACGATTTAATCATTACCACGGAGAACACACAAGTGTTACAATATATTTTTGTAAGCTGCAGATTTTATCTAAGCGTTTGAGAAATTATACACGAGGCAACATCTGGCATATTGTGCAAAAGTTTGCGTTCATTGGTAACTGTAAAGGAAATTTTGTTTAGGCCACTACACTTGATTAGTAATCGATGAGAGTATAAAGAATTGATAATATGTATGAATGAATGTGAGAGCCAGCTATGTGATGTCCAGGATAATGGCAGGCACAGGCAGAAGCGTGTTCCTGTTATTCGATCAAAATCTACTGCAATCTTCAAGACGTCTGCCAAGCGTGAATATTATGGCAAATCCTCCCTTTTTAAGGAGGAGGCATGGGCCTGGCATGGGTCCGGGAGTTGCCTTTCACGAGCTGATGATGATATTGAACGAATGAATGAATAAAGCGTGTCAATATCTTTTTTACGAATTTAAAAAAACGTCCGACTACATCGCGTTTCGCTGATTTTAAAGGCACACGCCATTGAATGTGGGGTCCCCGCCTAGTAAAGATTCTCGGCGCCTGCATGCTCCACATGACTCACCGTGGGTAGTCTGTCTACCCCCGATAGATACGGCATGTAAGTATGCATATATAATCTATACTATTATAAAATTGTTAAATGTCAAATTTTACAAAAATCAAAGATATTTAAAAACCAATTACTTAGATCGACTAATTAAGGGCTTCTAAAATCGAATCCGTCGATGTTTGTTTGTTTGTTTGTTCGGGCTTCACGCAAAAACTAGCGGGTAGATTTTGGTTAAACTATTACAGTCTTAAAGGTACTATCCCAACTTAAATAATAGAGCAAATTTCATCAAAATCGGTCCAGTAGAATTAAAGATACAGCTTGATCCGTTTTAGTAGCCGCCGCTAAGGTATGAGAGGTCAAATAAAAGTGGTTCTTAGGTTTTTTATATAAATCTATGATTGTGTCGGGTTTTCTCATGTAGTAGAAAACAGACATTCACGCGGGCGGAGCCGCGGTCAAATGCTAGTATATAATACAATTGATTCTGTATATTCGTCAAATAAAAGAAATATTTTTAAAATATAACAAACAAGTGAAGTTTGAAGTAAATTACTTATAGTCGTTTTAACGAGGAGAATTGTCTGCCTAGGCCCCGGACACGTCGGTTATGTGGAGGTCACATCAACTAATACCGCTCAGGGTCCTCCTACTGTACCGAAGCCTGACCGTCACGACAGACGTGACAGAATAACATTGCCGTGAGCTGGACGGGATTCAGACTTGAGTATAGCCTTTTTTTTCGCGCAGAAAATGGCTGACCCATAACCGACGCGTCGAGCGGTTAATTGCGGTCACTAAAAACTATGCGGCGTCCGCCTTGGCCCATGCACCCGAGCGAGGGCGGGCTTGGCCGTGATCGCTCACGGGCCTCTGCATTCAGGGAGGGATCACTCCCTCTTTTACACCAAGAGCCGTAAGGCTCCTCCAGGGAGCCCTTCTGACTCCCTTAGACTTGAGTAGCCATTCATTAGTCTCTCACCTGGTACCGCGCGCTCCGATCCTCCGCTCTCGTCAGGGTTGTGAAAATGTTTTTTTAATATTAACCTCCAATACCGACACAATAAGTAATTTAATGGTTCTATAATTTGCCGCTGTCTTTGCGTGATAACAATGGTTATTATAAAAAAAGTATTACAAGGACGGAATAAAAATAAACTATTTTAGACTCTATCACATAATCATGAAATATCAGCCTGTGGAAATCCCCCTTAAAAGAGGGGATGTGCCATACTCTCCACGCTTGACAGGCATCTTGGAGACCGCAATAGATTTTGATTGAATAACAGGATAATATTGCTGCTCGTTATCCTGGTGCATCACTTAGCTAGTTACAACATCACAGCAATATCATGAAATATATTAAGAGTATTTACTCTATAGTAAAGTAAAACGCGTTAAAATACACGACAACGACAACAGATTGACACAGTGGCAGTGACCGTGCGTTCTGTACGAATGAGCCCTGGGTTCGAACCTGATAGGGAATGCAGCACATTAGGGATTTTACTTCTAAAACTATTTTATGTCAATTTATTTACTTCTAAACAACTTTTTTTAAAAAACGTAAGACCAACAAAAGCGTATGAAGAAATAAATGTACGTGCACGAGTGCAAACGTTAGAATTTGACCATGTGCCGAGCTGTAGTCTCTGAACAATCCTAAGGCATACACAGAAGCGCAATATCACAGAAATACTAATCGCCGTGTATATAGGTCAAGTCGGATTGTCAAAAAAGGGCCGAACCCCGCAAAGATTCTAGGGCAAATTTTATTTCACTAGCGCCGGGGTTACGGGGAGTGTATATTCAAAATGGCGACCAAATTCGAGCTGTGCGTTAGCCGTCATCTCGATTTTAAGGCGAAATTGTTATTTCTCAATATCTCTGCCATTTTCAATATTTCTTGCTCATTTTTTATGCTATCTAAATATTTATTATATTATTTTTTCTGAGTTAAAAGGAAAAAACGGGGGAAATGTAATTATTGGATTATCTTATTTATTATTTACTTTAGGGCCTAAATGTACATGAACAAAGTTGTGTGGAATTAAAAATCCTACAATTTTTATCAATGCCATTTTTAGCTAGTTTTTCAAACAATTTTTTACAAAAAGGTCAAATTCGCAGCACTCTTAATCGATGAAAGTGTAAAAGACGTATGAATGTAGATGAGAGATGTGGATGAGGTGTGTCAGAATCGTACTATGTGGCGAACTGTGGTCATTGCTTACCCTTATGGGATACCGGTATAAGTGTACATATTATGTATGTGTGTGCTTAATAAAAGCTGGTTGTCATCGTTAATTATCCCCCTCTCACTAAGGGTCTAAATATAAAAGGGCACACATCAACCCTCGGGTGTATTTATATACAATACTAATTAGCAGATACCGAAGCAGCGATTCAATGGTGCGGTCTTTGTTCCCACGCGGCGCGGCGCCGGAGCTCGGTCTTAGAAAAACCTCAACCGGTTTGACTCCGGGCCGGACCGAGCAGAAATGCACTGGATGTTAGTAATAGGACTAGCACTTAGCACTGCAACTGAGATGGTACTGCGGTGAATCATTGGCAACAGGCAGCGTTACATCAACGTAATGTATCATATGTGTAAAGTTATATATGTATGTATTAGCAGATTGAAGAAACGCGCTCGCGAGAGAAGAAATAATGACTGTTAACAACAGTAGCTTTATTATTTAGTAGCATTGTATTTAAATTTTTTAAATTTTCAATTTTTAGGGTTTTGTAACTCTTATAATTTTGTGTTGTGCGTTTATCTGTATGCGACTAGAGACAATTGTTACTATGTATTAAGACGTAACGAAGTTAGGTCATTTATATGAACCTCTATACAATGGTGTAGTGAAAATAAGAATAGTAGATTGTTTACCCAGGGAAGAAAACAACTATTTTAAAGGCAAGAGTGTTTCTTTGAATCCAGAGCGAAGCGAACGATTCCAAAGTAGAATCCTGAGAGCAGCGAGGGATTCAAAGTACGCCACTCGAGCTTAAAATACTGTTGCTCCGAGGTGGACACTATTTTTTATGACCCTGTTTGAGAAAATAAGTAAGTACAATTTATATTCCAAATTCAAATCACTTTTAGTCCCTAGAGATTAAAGAGCTATTTTAGTCCCTGTTTACAAAGAATAAATTAGCTTTATTCGAATAGATGAGATAAATAAAATTAGCTGTGTATATGTAATAGAGGGATGCAAAAAGTCTAATGCATGTCTTTAATAACAATAACAGATCTTCAAAAAGGATAGATATACAGGTTTCTAAATGACTTTTTCATTTAAGCCAATATTTGGCGAGATATTCGTATCTAAATAGTGCTGCCTATGCAAGATCAACGCGAGATTCACCCGGTTCTGGTCTTGCGCCAGTAAATCAGGTTTTAGTAGTGTTGCCCTATGCAAAACCAATACGAAACTCATCCAGTCTTGGTCTTGCACAAGTAAATCAGGTTTTAGTATTGTTCTTGCATACCCAAGCTTACATTCACTGCAAAATTCTCGCAAGCCTTGCGAGACCAAATCACTGCTTATGGTGGCAAACAGACTTACGGTTCGACTGATGGTAAGCGGTTGCTGCAGAATATCGACGATGCAACATCAGCAGTATAACATGCGCGTTGTCGACACTTTAAACATCTATTTACTCCCCTTTCAAAGAACCCCATATTGTATTCTCTTGGAAGATCCTCAGCAAATGTCTGTCAATATTTTTAAAATGTTCACCTGATAGCGAGAAATCGTTGTGACGGCTCTCGGAGTCGCGGATGAGGAAGGCGCCGTGTTCGTTCTCGGGCAAGAGTAATTTCTTCTCTGCCTCGATCCTCTTTATCTTGCGGAAGTACCATCTGTAACAAACAAAATGGCGTTATTTATAAACAATCATTTCAATCGGTAAATACATTGCTTTTGATTAATCCGAAATTTGTTACAAATGTAAATTTTCGTGATAGACTATATAAAAATGTATGCCTAAAATTTTTACTAGTAAGCTAACGCGTTATTGCATCAACATAATCAGTCCGTGGAAGTGCACTACGGAGCATGGATTTCCTCCCTAAAAAGGAGGGATGATACAATTGGTGCCCCCTTCGAAGGTCCAGGGAAAGAAGCGCGACTGTATGTATGTTGTATGTATACAGGTGTCGTCTAAAAGGACAATAATTTGAATCAAATAACCAAAGTGGTTAAAATCAGTTAGAACTTTATAAAAGTACTAGTAGCTTTTGCTCGCGTGAATGTCAGTTATGTAGCGTACATGGGAAATCCCGAAACAATCATAGATTTGTATAAAAAGCCAAAAAACCATCTTTACTTGAGCTCACGTGCCTTAACGGTGGTTACTATAACGGGGACTAAGCTGTATCTTCAATTCTACTGGACCAATTTTGATAAAACATGCCGCAGTATTTACGTCGGAATAGTACCTCTAAGACTAACAGTTTGACCAAAATTTACCCGCTGGTTTTTAAACAAATAAACAAACATCGACGGATTTGGTTTCAGAAGCACTTAATTAGTCGATCTGAGTAGTTTTTTAAATATCTCTGATTTACAAAATTTTTACATTTAACAATTTTATAATAAGCACATGGATAGATACAAGAGTTAGGTACATGAAATACTGTGCTTGCATTACCCAAACTACATCGTACAATAGTTCATTAGTTTACTTCAATATAAATTGTAAGGGCCACAAAATGTCAATACAATTACAGCAGATACCTATCTAGTCTTTATACTTTTGACTGACGTCTTTCATAGCGCTAACAAACGAGCTTCAGATAACAGCGATGACTCAACGGGTCAACCACAACGAACGAATAGATTCTGCATTCAGATGACGTGCGAACAACGCGTTCGACTGTAGACATAAAGTTATTGTAGTAACTGACTTTGACATAGGACTCGGCGCGAACAATGAATTATTAATAATTATTCGCCGCCATATAACACAAGTTGTACAGTAAAACACGATGAGACATTGACGTAACTAGTAAAGTTTGCCGTTATCATAACTGATTTAGTTGTTAGTTGCATGAATTAACAAAACATACCGTATTTTCCTGAATAAATCTGTGGATTATGTGTTAGAAAGTCTCAAATTTGGTTGTGCGTATTATATGCCGACGCGGATAATCTGATAAAAAACATTTTCAGATCGTCTCAATAATAATGATAATCTCAATAATACATGTTCAAATATATTTTACTAGTTTACATATGTTGAAAAAAATATATAATTAAAAAATAAGAAAATACTTATATATACATACACTGACGCCGATATCCCATAAGGGTAGGCAGAGACCATAGTACATACTATCAGGTGACCAAAAAAGTTTGTGCGGTTTTAGTCGTCGCTCACTATAAAGACATGTTTGAACCTGTTGCGATTTCTAGCGACCAATATTTA
>WUAW01003777.1:38251-52302 GCA_017165845.1 Thaumetopoea pityocampa | reverse complement strand
GTGTCCAGAATATTATTATTATTTCTTACTAGTGTGGCGCTCCGAATCGTAAACGCGACTAATGGGTATGTATGTATACCCACTATATTGCGTAATATATACAGAAAAAAAATTGAAAATGAAATGTAATCGGTTAGTTGATACGGAAATTCCTAATATACGTTATTGGATTTCAGTTATATAACATGTTTCCGGTCCTCGAGTATATTTCAAAGTATATAATCCTATATATAGTATAACTCACTGGATATGTAAATTTTATATTGGTGACTGACTGACATTTGAATGAATGGTCATGTTAAAACTACGTTCATATCGCGTGCCAATTTGGTATTTTGATATACATATATGATTCTATGAGTTGTTGTCACTATAGAATATAGCTCCATTTCTTCCCATGGATGTTTTGACAACCAGCCATGGAATGTACCATGATAATGGAGAGCAGCGTTATTCAATCAAAATCTACTGTGATCTCCAAGACGCGTGCCAAACGTGGAGATTATGGCAAATTAGAGGAAGCGCACGGGCTAATAGTGATGATCTGATTATACTTTTATACCAACACTAGCTTTTGCCCGCGGCTCCGCCCGCGTGAATGTCGATTTTCCGCTACATGGGAAATACCGAAACAATCATAGATTTATTAGAAACTCTAAATTAATCGATTTGAATAGTTTTTCTTTAAATATATTTTGATTTACAAAATTTGACTTTTAACAATTTTATAATAGTATAGATATTGACAAGAATTTCCATAGAAACATAATAAAAGGACTGCTTAGCAACAGCAGCATTCCGAATGACATTGATAATATACAATCCTTAAGAAAATATCTCGATGGTTGAAAGGTAATAGGGTATAAGCGACAAAAACCAAATTGTTCAAGAGGGCAGTTTAAAGTTTGAGATTGCAGAAAAATGGATATAACTTTTTTATTTATTGTCACATAGTGAAAATGGAAACAGCTCTAGAATCAAGAAAAATAAAAACATTAATTAGCAAAGCTTTTATTTATTTGATTCGACGTTGTTTCATGTGGTTTTATGTCGCTTAAATCAATTGATCTTGATTAGATCAATGAATTGATTGAGTTCTTTGATTGGGCATAAGCAACAAAAAAAAAATCATTGTAGAGTCATGGGAGTAAGCGCATTCGAAAAAGCGGACAATTTTAGGTTAGATAGCATACATAACTCATTTTCGAACAAAATGTCGCTTATGCCCTATTCTTTCAATCGTCGATATATTCCCGAATATTTTGATTATCGTACTGGCATCTTTAAAATGAACACACGAAATTTAAAAAAAAAAACAAATCAAATCAAGCACATCACAGTTATCCTTTAAATCTCGCCAAGTGAATCGATGTGATCGTGTATAGTTCGTTTCGTGACTTTCTTTTTATGTCTTACAATGGCGCCGGGGTGAGAAGAGGCGCCGGTCGTCGACCCTGGCGCGCTTGCCACAACTTTTTTGCTAAGCCAGTCTCGGCTGGCTCCGGGTGCTCGCTAGATGGGTAATCTAATTATAGGGTCCCTCTCCCAGGATGGACAAGGGCTCGCCGTAAACCTTTATACCAGTTTTTAGAAAATAGATTAGTACCGTTTGTGTAGTGTAACAAAGTTTATTAAACTAGCAACAGCTACATTGTATTTGATTCAAATCTTATCCTAACTAATATTATAAATGCGCGCATAGGGTATTATCACATTTATTACAAAAAAAACTGGGGGAATAGAAAATAATTTACTTCTTAGGTCTCTGACATGTATTCAAGGACATCAACGTGAGCAAAGCCAAGTCTAAAAGCTAGTACACACACATACACACACGCACACCACGCCTCTTTCCCATTGGGGTAGACAGAGACCACTTCTTTCCACCTGCTACGATTGTTTAATGCATCAATGTCGGGTGGCTAACCACGACGCCGCCATTTAATAGCTTCAAAAGTGTTAACGTTCCTCATTGCGTGCCACGGCTTAGTAGAGAGGAAAGGAAAGAGGATGAGGTAAGTAAGTAAGTGTAGGTGTTCCACTACAGAACACGGGCCTCCGCTTAAAAAGGAGGGATTTGCCATAATCTTCACGCTTGGCAGGCGTCTCGGAGATCGCAGTAAATTTTGATCGAATAACAGGATAACAATGCCGCCCGTTATTATGGTAGACCCTTCATCTGTATCTCACAGCATGGGCGCGAAGAGATTCAGTGATGCTATTATTATGCCGGCGCCACACAGTGCGCTAATAAACGCTGATAATTACAGCGAACTTGAATAAGTGAAGGTAAGAGTGAGCATACATACAACCACGCCTTTTTCCCTGGCTCTCCGACGGGGAATCGAATCCCGGTCTTCCACGTGACAGGCGGAGTTACTGATCACTATATTACAGAAGAATTGGGGTAAGCAGGGACCACTTCTTTCCACTTGCTATGAGCAAAGTGGCTATCCGTAGCCCACTTAGCTCCCGCGAGAAACGACACGTGTCAGATGGCTAACCACGGCGCTACCATTTTTATAAGGTTCAAAAGCGTCAACGTTCCTCATTGCGTTCCCATGAAAAGGAAGGCAAGGAAAAGGGGTGGGGTAGGAAAGGTGTATGGAGCAAGGAATATTGAATTTGGGAAAAGGACTATCGGGTATAGGATACTAATATCTCCTATCGTAGGAAGGAATAGGAAGAGACAGTAGTAGTTCGGGGGGCTGGAATCGCTTACCCGTACACTTAAAATTATTTGCCGGAGAAGTTAAAAAACCAAGTATTCTCTCACCTGAGCGCCTCGTCTTATCAAAAATCCACGTGTGATAAAACGTTCACTGTAAGTGGTTCATAATTGTATGTGCGTGTTATTTTTCTCTTAATCTGCGAGTGATTTGCGTTTAATTCTGCAATTATCACTTCCATTGTGTTCGGGTTAATAATGCAAGACGCATTGCTAAGTATAGATCTACGTCGATGTAATTGATTTGTTGTTCTCTTAACTTTACGCATCCTTATTATCAATATGCGAACAAAGATGGTTAATGCGGGAAAACGGCATTACTTTCAGAAAACATCTGCAGATTTCGACCCAAACAACCTCATTTGAGTTAATTGTAATTGATTTGTAAACAACAAATTTATGTATTCTTATTAGCTAACCCCGAACTCGAACAAAGATGGTTAACACGGAAAAACGCCATTACTTTCTAAAAAGTCTGCAGTTTTCGACCTAAAAATCCTCACTCGAGTTAATTGTACTAATTTGTTGTTTTTTTTTTCAGCTTTATGTATTCTTATTATTAAAGTGAACAAAGATGGTTAACTTGAAAAAAAAAAACGGCATTACTTTCAGAAAAATTATGCAGTTTTCAGCCCAAAAAACCTCATTTGAGTTAATTGTAATTGATTTGTTGTTTTTTTTTATATGTATTATTATTAGCTAACCCCAAACTCGAACAAAGATGGTTAACACGGAAAAACGCCATTACTTTCTAAAAAGTCTGCAGTTTTTGACCCAAAAATCCTCACTTGAGTTAATTGCACTAATTTGTTGTTTTTATTTTCAGCTTTATGTATTTTTATTATCAATTAGTGAACCAAGATGGTTAACTTGTAAAACGACATTACTTTCAGAAAAAATCTGCAGTTTTCGGCCCAAAAAACCTCATTTGAGTTAATTGTAATAGACTTACTGTTTTCTAAGTTCTTATGTATTCTTACTGTTAATATGCGAACAAAGATGGTTAATTCTGAAAAACGGCATTAGGTTTTTCCTGAAAAATTCTGAAGTTTGCGAACTAAAAACCTCATTTGAGACGATTGTATCGCGAACCGGTATTTTTCGCAAGCAATATGTGGGGTTGTCCGTTATTCTGACAAGTGACAGATAAGGATAACAGTCATCTGAAATACTAGTTTTTGCCCGCGGCTCCAGCTGCGTGAATGTCGGTTTTCTCACTACATGGGAACTCCCGATACAATCATAGATTTATACAAAAAAAGCCTAGAAACCATTTTTACTTGACCTCTCGCACCTTAACAGCGGCTACTAAAACGGGGATCAAGCTGTCTCTTCAATTCTACTAGACCGATTTTGATGAAACATGCCGCATTATTTAAGTCAGAATAGTACATTTAAGATTATAACAGTTTAACCAAAATCTATCAGCTGTTTTTTTCGTGAAGCTCGAACAAACAAATAAACATCGACGGATCTGGTTTCAGAAGCCCTTAATTAGTCAAACCGAGTAGTTTATTTTTATCTTTGATTTTTGGAAATTTGACATTAAACAGTTTTATAATAGTATTAGATATATAGATAGAAGACATCGCTTGAACTCACAACAAGGATTCCGAGCTAACTCACACGACAGCCGCTAGTGATTGTAACACGAAAATACACGGAACAATCAGTAAGAAATAGGATTTTTAATAAACAGAGTCGCTAGTTAAAATGGCGATCTTATTGCGTGATCACATACTCTTAAAAACCTAGTTGCGTAGCGAAACTTTGCATTAGTCGGGATCACAATGAGTCGTTAAATATTACTGCCCTCCTGTTTATCTGATAAGGGCACGATGCCAAACGTAAAACAATTATTGACAGGTACTGCGAATTGTTCACCAGATTAGTCATAATTGACTATTTAATGTCCCAGAGTAGATGAAGTGGCGACGCATGAAGACGTAAGCAGTTTAATATTAATGAAAATTAAGTTGGTGTATACAGATTACTTAATGGGACTTCGCGATAAAGTATAATAATTCCCGTTAAATATATACTATTATAAAATTGTTAAACGTCATTTTTATTTTAAATCAAACATATTAAAAAAAAAAACTACTCAGATCAACTAATTAACGACTTCTGAGACCAAATCCGTAGATGTTTGTTTGTTTCTTCGAGTTTCACGCAAAAACCAGCGGGTAGATTTTGATTAAACTATTACAGTCTTAAAGGCATTAATTCCGGCTTAAACACTGCGGCATGTTTCATCAAAATCGATCGAGTAGAATTGAGGATACAGTTTGATCCCTGTTTTAGTAGCCGCCGTTAAGGTACGAGAGGTCAAGTAAAAGTGGTTGATATGCTTTTTATATAAATCCATGATTGTATCGGGATTTCCCATGTAGCGGAAAACCGACATTCACGCGGGCGGAGTCGCGGGGAAAAGCTAGTGATCTATAAATGTGCCGCCGGAGTCGTGATAGTACGTATACGTGCTTCGGCAAAATGGACTAGAGAAGATCACCCGAGGGGTTTAATGGGTGCGAGCCCCACATAACCTCTCTGAGGTATGCGGAAGGGAATTCGCCCTGGATAAAAATATCTATAAATGTGAGTATATATTATTTTTAAATTTAAAACACATTAAACACGTGTTAAAAATAATGTCCGGGGCAAATCCGTTTGAACAGTTTTAAAGTAAAACACTTATATTTATCGTACCATAAAACCGTCCGTCCGGTGCGCATTAAAACATCCGCAATGGAATCAGCAGCAGTGCTCGAATGCTATGTACGAGAAATGAAAAAAAAAATCATATAAACCAGTTGTATTGTTCCTTTAGCGACAGACGAGCTCAACTGTGATAAGAAAAGAGCCATTTTTAATGTTTTTAAATACGCGTCTCATTTATTGCAAACGTTGATATAACAAAGAAATATATGTCCAATTGCAAAGCTGATTATCGACGAATATAGTATATGCAGTATGTATAAAGTCAAATCGAAAAGCATACAACTGCAGGAGAGTGTTACACACAAACTGTAATAAGACACATGATTCATCATTTGAATAGAAAGCGACTCGGAAGATATTAAAAAAAAGTAATCACCCATATTTTAACGCTGCGAACTTCTGTGAGATATCACGAAACGGAATGCCCGACACAGTGAAAGTGAGCAAAGAGCAATTGATATTATGAACCTAATTGAAATATGTGTAATTTTATCATAATTAAAACGTGAAGTATAAAATATCGCAACTAGTGTTGCCTATGCAAGATCGACGCTAGATTCACCCAGTTTTGGTCTTTCACCGGTAGTAGATCAGTTTTTAATATTGGTGTTGTTCTTACATACCTCTTGCACTTACTGCGAGTGTCCCGCAAAAAATTGCGAGACCTAATCACTACTTATGGGAACTAGGTCCTGTTCTTATCAAGTGACAAATTAGGGAAGTTCAGTCTTTATACACAAGTTGTTTATAAAGACTGAACATCCCTAGTGTTGCCCAAAAAACGGTCTTGGTCTTGCACGCAAAACTGACAGAAAGAGATAATAAACTGAGAATGTAGATAGACAAGCATTACCATCACCATCATATATCAACCCCGCAGGTTATAACTAGTTCTATATAAACAATAAACAGCCCTATTTTGTCATGTGATAAGAACAGAATCTAGTTCGATAAGTAGTGATTATGTGTCGCAAGCGTTGCGAGATTTGCAGTAAGTGCAAGACCCTGTAGGATTGACCTGTAGGACAAGCACAATACCAATGCTAAAATCTGATTTATTGGTGCAAGACAAATGACTGGGTGAATCTCGTCTCGGTCTTGCATAGGTAACACTATACATAACTAGCTGAAATCTGCGGATTCGCTACGATTTATGTAATGTGACTATAATGATTCATAACCTATCTCCATTCTCGGTACCGCATCTCCTTCTGTCAGTCTGGCATGCAAGACAGACTGTTTTGTTTTGGCAACACTAATCTCAACTGTAGTCACATAATAAATCACACTGCGAACCGGTGACATAAATGTACGAGGAAAATACGGTTACTCTTGGTTCCAAATAAGTTTTCTTTCGTTTTTGAAGGCTAGATCAGGTTGCACGATTTGTTGCACAAACGTGCATGATTGGTGCGACGGTCCACTATTACAATTTGACGTCATAAGTATAATAATAGTTTTTATTATAGCACACAGATACAAGTCAATAATATATGGTTATTTCAGTACTTATGAAACAGTATAAATTTCCGAATTAACAACACAACAGTCTACTATGTACGTATAAACTAATAAATTTTGCAATAATATGATAAAATCATCGAAAAACTAGCATCGATGTTTTTAGCCAATCTGAATTATCAATCAGTATTACTTTGAATACGATTTATAAAAGTTATGAAGATAAAAACACTACATATAAAAATTAGAAATTCCATGTTACATTAAGAACATAGTATTAACGTTAATGTAATAACATTTTATAAATTAATTTGATAACTAGCGTAAATCTGTGAGAAACTGAAAAAATAAGCAAATATTTCGATGTGAATGTGTTTGTTTCTGTCAAAGAACACGTATGTACTTTTGGTACAATAGGTGTGTTGATGCACATCGAGCATAACATTCACGTTTTCAGAATGGTGGCCACATAAACAAGAGTTGACTGCTGTTCGGAGCGACAAAAGGAAATATGTATAAACGAGTGTGCGGTGCACTGACCAAAAACACGTTTAAACATGCGATATGTTCGCGGGAGCTACGTAATTATTTATTATCACTGTTATTCGCACCATTTTGACAAGGACTTGTAAGAATCATTACAATTACACTGTTGCTTAACGTGCAAGTAGAGTAATATTCAAGGTTCACCAGTGAAACTGACTTTGGCGCATCCGTTTACCTTGTTTCAGCATAACTACGAACGTTTCCCTTATTATTGAGTCATGATAAAAGAATACCAATAAAAATAAATAATAAGGCAAACAAGTGACTAACTATCAACTAGATAACGAGCACAAAAAACCTCTACAGAAATAATGCGTGTCCTAATTATTCATGAAGGGGTTTGAGGAAACGCATGCATTTACAAACAAAAGGTACGTCAAAAATTCAAAGCACAGTCGCTTCCGATCGATAGGCAGTTTAATTTCGTGAGCGTCACCTTCAACGGCTCACTTCCTGAGCCGGCTTCCAGTCGCCGAACTGTTGAGAGGAAGATGACGACCGCCGGTGCACCGACCGAGCGCGCATTCGTAGCCTTGGACACGAGCTCCCTGCATTCTAATCGGGCGGCCTTGCGAAGCGCGTGATCGAACCTGCTCTCATAACATGGCTCTTTATCAAAAGACTCTAGCAAAGATGGATTAATACCAATATGAAACTGCGGTTGCTATAAATGAAACACACCACAATCGAAGGGAAAACGACCCAGGACACATATTTTAAAACTAGTATATTCTAGACTAGATCATCCGACTGAAAAATTTCCTGTAAAGGTATGACGTATAAGACAAAGAGTCGAAACCAAAAATATCAAATCGTAGTCTAGATAAATAATTAAGAATGTTTGGTTGTGGTTCGTCGCGGTTGTTCGTCAGGTAACGTGTATATGTTACCTGTTTTATTAGCTTTACGAACCGCTTTTAATAACTGATATAGTTGATGGCCCTATAAAATAAATAAAAAAACTTGAAGAAACATATAACAACTGCTATAGATATTACTTACGGCATAGTTTTTAGTTTCATGTAAGAGTCCAACGGCAGTGGATCAAATTCTTTGTGATTAACATTTGTTCCAGATAATCGTCTTGCTGTACGCATCCAACTGCCCTTTTGCCGCCTAAGCCCTTTATCGCTTTTTAATAATTGGAGGTGACGCTTGACAATATCATGCCATTTCCATTTTACTGTAGCTGGAGAATCGCTGGCGGCATCTTCTTTACATATTTGTAAGCTGTCACTAAATCTTCTCATATTTTGAAGATATAATTCATTTGATTTTGGTGGAAGACTTTTTCTTCTCTCGTCCGCAATAATTGCAGAATCCTGAGAGTTTTGTTCTGCTATCCATTTGGTTATGAAATCGTTTTTATCACAGACTTGCATAATCATTGGCTCTTCTTTGTGCGGCGGCGGAATCCAATCCAAACTTACCCACTGACTAGATTTGGGCTTAGATTTAAATATAACATCTACCTCATCATCGCAGTCCGATGAGCCAATCGAACATACGGAGGTCTTTTTCCTCGGGAATCGAGAACGGATCGATTTGCCAGCAGGCAACGTTTCTAGGTTTGTACCGCCCTCATTTGTTTCCTCTTTCCTAACATCCGGCAAACTCTTTATACATTCAATATTAACATAAGAGTTTTCGGAGCACGAAGAGTCAAGACTAAATCTAGGGGTACTTCTTTGCACAAGTTTAGATCTAACAGCCACTTCCTCATTACACTTTTCGACTATAGCACCTCCGGTCTCGCGTTCATTAGTCAAAGAAATTCTACGTTCATTTGATATATTATTTTCCATTTCTATAATTTTAGTCATGCTGGGAAAATTGGTTTCTTTCTCATTTTCCATTATTCTAGATAGTCTTTGATGACATTCTTTCTCAGTATCCATGGTATTAGTTATAGTTGAAAAAGAGTTGTCTTCATTTAATTCTATTATTCTTGTGATTCTTTGTAACGTTTCATTGTCTCCGTCGTTACAAAAGAGAGGGGATGCCTTTTCATTTTCAAATTCAATGATCCGAGTTATTTTTTGAAAGGGTTCCCTTTCAGGCTCTATATTTATTGAATTGGGCTTTAAATCATCCATTTCTATAATTCTTGTAATTCGCTGAGTTAGGTTTTCACTACACGAAATACAAGATTCCCAAGAATTTGACTTTAAGTTATCTTTTTCAGTGATTATATTATTTTCTAGTTCTTTCATTTCTAATATATCCGATGAACTAAGAAATGAAGATTGACTGTCTAACAATTTGGTTACTGTGGGTATATTATGCGTATCTATGGTTACCTTTTCTTCCCTAGAATTACTGCGGCTTTTAACTTTTTGTAAGGCACTTTCAGTGAGAAAAACACAAGGAACTTCCACTTGCATTGACATTTTACGTCTTCTAGTAGAGTTTTCTTTTTCTTCATTAATGCCATTATCGATATCTTCGGGAACAGTTGTATGTGGTAGAACAATGGGTGTCCCAGCCACCATTCGCAAAAAGTCTGTAACAGCTGCTATATGGGCCCCTGTTACGGCTCCCTGTAATTTAACACCAGATACTTGATGAGGCACAAGTTGATTATCGCGAATACACCATACAACGGGCAGTGCCCCTTCCGACACCATCGTCGTTATAGTCTAACGTTCGATATTTAAGAATTTTTCAGTCAATTAAAGTGCAAAATAAATAAAGAAAAGATAATAAATAAACACAATTTTTAAGAATCAATTCACTGGCGCATTTCTAGACTACTTCCTACACTTTGTATACAAAAAGAAGTTTAAATAAGCGTGCACACAGGTTTGTTGTCGCGGAGACGGCATAGCGCGATCGCGGCGATGTGTCGGGCGGTGTACGGAGCACAGCGTGCGTGCGCGTCCGGCGGAGGTCGCGAGAGATAAGGAGGTGAGAGTCGCACGCGCAACGTCGTCGCCCGCCGCGCGCGCCCCGCCATGCTGCGGCACACTCACCTTCGATCATACATCAAATTTTCATCGGATGCACCGCTCCGGCGAATTATGTAACGGTGTGGATGACCCATTTTAACCGTTAATCAACCTAGTCAGCCTAAACATTAGCAATTAAAATTGTTTACCTCACCAGTGATGTTCATTCATCGAATTTTTGGATTACAACAGCAAGTTATTTATATGTGTATATCGTACACCAGCTCGAAATATTCTAATTTCATATTGTACTTAAACATGCATTAAATAACTTTTAATGTCTAGACCGAAACTGATGCCAATTGTTTTTTGTTTTGTAATTTTCATCTTATTTGCATAAAATATGCAAGGACTGGAATTCAAGTAGGTTCGCTACGCTGACGCAATCGATACGAACCAAAATTAGTAAAACATTCGTCGACTGCGGACGTCGTTAATAGTCATTATTAACAATTTAGATTCTCGGTGATTAATAACTTATACTGGGCACAATATTTTAAAATGGAATCGAATCTCTTTGTTGCAAGTTAAGTACGTAATTGAAAGCAGAACCTCATAAGTTACCCTATCTTATGTCGGGTCATGCTGTCGGGTACAGTTAGGCCGCATTGTGTGAGGACGGTCCATCGCTCAATCGTGTTAAAAAGACGACCGGTGCAACACCGGTCATGCAAGCTTCATACAAACAAACTTTATAACAATTTTTAAAGGTTCATAAATAAGTAATCTTCCTTTAATATATAATAGAATAGATAAATAATAGATAAGATATAGATAATAGATAAGATAATATGATAGAATGGAGATAATGCACAACAGAATAAGTCTGTCCTTAACTAATAAAACCCTACAACACGACGCTATCCTAGAAGAGGTGCCCAAAGACGTTTGGAAAGGTCAAAAGACGTGAAAAGACATGGCACTTGATAATTTACAATGTCCAAGTAAAATGTAGGTGTTGAATAAATTCTTGGTGTTATAACCATTATATTAGGTTGGTGAATATGAAATTTCAGTTTTTTTTACATGCAAACGTTTCTGTTTTCATTATGCTTTTGTTTTTGGCATAACCTCGATTATAGTCGTACTCTCCATCGCCAGAGTTACATTTCAACACAGGAGATTTTCTCAATAGTGTTTCCTTTTGTTTTTTTTTTAATATTGTACCGATATGAATTCCGTTGATATTCTTGTAATTTTTTTGTGATGAGTTTATACTAGCATTATTACCAAGTTTATACTTGGTAATAACACTTGCACGCAACATAAACCAGGCGTTTGGTGAGAATACTGTAAACGTTCCAAAAGTGCAGGGTTGGTTTGAAAAATTTCGGTCTGGTGATTTTTCACTACAAAACGAGCCGCGAGGAAGACCAAAAACGACCGTGAAGAATGATGAATTGAAGGCATTGGTGGAAGCGAATCCAGCTGTATCCACGAAGGAACTCGCTACCAGGATGGAAGTTGACCATAGAACGATATTGCGACATATCTGAAATTAGCAAGGTGATAAATTGGATAAGTGGGTAACACGCACGAGGTAACCGAGCGAAATAAACAGGATCGTTTGATCGCATACATCGCAAAGAACAATTGCGAAATTAGATGAATTGAATATGAAGTTGTACAGCACCCAGCCTATTCATCGGATCTCTCGCCAATCGACTTTGATTTATCACATTATTTATATTTACATTTGGATCGTTTTTACAGGCTAAACAGTATGAAAATGAAGACAGTCTGAAAAATTCGATATTGGAATTTATTGTTTTTAAAGATCAGAATTTTTTAAGAGAAGCATCTATGCTTTAAAGTCCCGTTGGGAAAAGTGCATTGAAGCGAACGGATCATATTTTGATTAAATAAACAGCTTTTGAAAAAAGATACGCAGTTTTATGTATTCACTTAAAAATCCGACATTTCATATGCACCGACCTAATAAATATTTTAAAAAATGTACCAATAAAGAATGTACAGTAAGTACGATAATAAAAAAAAAAACATTCTAAAGTATTCGAGAGTTATCTTCACCTATCTTTAGACATAGTCGCGGGACTGAAAACACGAATAATTAATGGTGGCTAAATAAATGAGACAGAATGCACTTAGAGCGCGCTTTTACGGGTGTACGCGTGTAACAGCGTCGTCATGCGCAAACGCCGACGGACAGTTAGGGCCGGCGCCAGAGAGGTTTGTGATGCGCCACCCGTATCTGGGACGGGCGGGCCGGGTATTAATTACCCGCACGGCGCTTAATTAACCCTTTATGCGATAGTTAAAAAACAATCAAACATTCCTTTACGTGGGGAATACAATTTCAATCAGGGAACAGAAATCTCAGTTACTTATTCACTTGATGGTATTTTTACATATACTAACCATTCCTGAATTAACATTTGGACAATGATTATTTAGGTTCTGATAGTTATTTATTTTTGCGAATAAAAAAAATTAAAAAAATATGTAATAAGAAAATCTTTTTGAAAAATGACTGCGTAGGAGCCTTGGTAATCTTAATCTTTACCTTATTTATCTTTTACCTATTATGAAATATACTTCAAAAATATTGAAATACGTTTTCATCATCATCAAAATTTCTAAAAGAGAGGGTTTAAGGTATAGTTCAGCATGCTGACTTCATCCTGAGACACCCGCACCCTGCAGTGGAACAGTAGATGTAGGGCTTACTTACACCTTTAAATGTTGCCAAGCCCGGAGACTGGGAAAAAAATGCAAAGCACGTAATTTTTTTTTGTATTTAATATATCCCAGCTCCTCAATGCAATAACGGCAATAATATCAATTGAACTTAGCCTTTTGAAATTAGGTACGTCTACCTCCGGCAATTGATAATAATATATATTTTTTCCCAAATAAAGACTCGTAAACTACTCCTTAAAAGAAAATTAGAAATATTACCAGGTTTTTTAACATAAAAATATTGTAGGTTTTACTTTTAGAAATAAAAATTTTAATACAGTAAAAAACATATGTACCTATAAAGTGTAATTCAAACAGCATTCATGCCCGCCCACGCCCGCTCATTCATTTCCGCTCCGCACCCCGAGAAATAGATTTCAAAGCCGTAGCCCGGCTATGCACCGTTCAAACCCGCAGTCACCGAGCTAAATTTGGAGCAGTGGCAGCCCTAAGTAAATGGGTTGATGATTCAGTGCTCCTCTGAGAATATATAATATTTTATGTACATTCAGTTGTGAATACGATCACGTGTCTTTCTGTCGCTCCAATCAAAGTTACCTATTCGCCACTATCGGAGGCTGCGCGCGCTCACTTCACTCTAAACGAGTATATGCTTGACGTTTATAATATTATAAAATTGTTAAATGTCAAAGATATTTAAAAACAAACTACTCAGATCGACTAATTAGGGGCTTCTGTAACCAAATCAGTCGATGTTTGTTTGTTTGTTCGAGTTTTACGGAAAAATCAGCGAATAGATTTTGGCCAAACTGTTACGGTCTGATTCATAAAAAATCCTTACCAAAGACTTAATACGTTCAGTAGTTAAAATACTCAGTAAGCCATTAGGCTTCTGTAAAAACCTTCTGTAAAAATCATCATTCATAAACCATCTGTAAACCCATTTTAAATAAAGTATCGATAACATGAGAATTAGCATTATTATG
>WUAW01003775.1:2857-14880 GCA_017165845.1 Thaumetopoea pityocampa | reverse complement strand
ATATCAACCCCTAGGGGTTGACAATGACCTACTAGGGGCTTACACCAACTGTCAAAAACACATTTGAAGTTTATAAATTTACAAAAATGTTATATTAACTATGTTTTGGGGGTCTATCCAAAAGTGAAAAACATAACAAGTGGTCTATAAGACAAAAAAGTTTGAGGACCTCTGGTCTAAAGCATTCTCTACCATGACTGTTAGCCTTTGGATGATATTGAGATAAGAAAGTAGATATATTACTATTGTGATCATTCATCATCTTATTCCGCTTAGCATAGTATTAAATATGATTAAAAAGTAGTTCTTTTTTTTTATCCATCCTTTACTAATTAATTAACACAGCTTTATTAACCAATTTTGACATCTACTGTACTCTCAAAGATCACTACAGACTGTAGAAATAAATTAGAATTATTTATTTATTTTTCTTCTTTAAGGACGAGGCACATAGTCAGCAGTGGATTCTCACATCCTGCTGCTGCTGATGATGATGATTCCAGTTTACATAACTGTGTCCAACCCTCTCATTCTAATAACAGTATTATCTTGTTTCAGATATAAATACAATGTACCATACACCGTTCAAGTGAACAGAAGCACAGAATATATTATGGAGTTTGCCGGGGTATCTATCTGTAGTGTAATAAAATCGTAACTTATCGAAACTGCTAGAGATGAAAGACTGCTGAATAAAATTTTTTATCAATTAGATAAAAATATTGCCCCCCTAGCCAAGCTGACTTTCTACAATCGTTAAGGCTAATAGAAATGAAAAAATGGGTTGAAATGACATTTCTATGAATAAGTAATAGGCGACTTGACTAATATATAACAAAAATTACTAACAAATGACAAAGGGATCTTAAGTAACAAACATCAATCTATCTATACTATTATAAAATTGTTAAATGTCAAATTTTTAAAAATCAAAAATATTTAAAAACAAACTATGCAGATCAACTAATTAAGGACTTCTGAAACCGAATCCGTCGATGTTTGTTTGTTTGTTCGGGCTTCACGCAAAAACCAGAGGGTAGATTTTGATTAAACTATTACAGTCTTAAAGGTACTATTCCGACTTAATTAATGCGGCATCTTTCATCAAAATCGGACCCGTAGAATTGAAGATATAACTTGATCCCTGTTTTAGTAGCCGCCGTATAGGTACTAGAGGTCAAGTAAAAGTGGTTTTTAGATTTCTCATGTAACGGAAAACCAAAATACACGCAGGCGGAGCCGCGGTCAAAAGCTAGTTATCTATAAAATTGTATGCAAATTATCTTAGTCCCTTGAACTAATAAAGAAATATCAGTAAAAATAGTTGCGAAAATGAGGCACAAAAAATTTTTCGATCATAAAGCACTCACTAATGCTACGCATTATGAGTCGTGCAATTGACATCGACGCAATAAGATCATAAATTTTTTAAACGACTGTTACAGGATTTGGAGACGTATGACACACCGGCCAGAATTACTGTCGCCAGTGACTTTGCCAATAGGTCGTACCCGCTCTTCATCACAGCAAGGCAACAGAAAGGTTTGTAAATGGCAACACTTGTCACACATAAAACATTGAAATATTTTCGTGAAATAAATATCAGTAATTAAAATAAAGAAAATGTAAAAATAGAATTCACTGGTCAAGGAAAGGAAACGTTCTTTTTAGAAATATTGTTTAATAAAGATTAAATTGTATAATAGAAATAAGACAAATTGTATAAGAATAATACTTAAGACTGAGATAAACAGTTAAATTAGAAATAGAATAGATTATTTATAATATCAATTATTTTTAAAAAAGTTTTTTTTTTGGAAGTTATAATAACGAAACAATAAGGTCCCTGACACACATCAGTGGAAACGGCATAAAAAAGTATTTTCGTGAGGTGTTTATGCGGTGTGCTTGTGCTTTAAAATGTGGTAGTTAATTAGGCGTCCACAGGCTGCGGTAACCGCTTACCACCAGGCGAGCCGTGAGCTTGTTTGCCAGCATCATGGTATAAAAAAATTATTTTATTTTTCGAGTAAAAAAAAAAACATTGCTCAATCCGCAGCGCTGTCTAATCAAAGTCAAAATAACTGTATATATTGCCAATAATGTCACATAACATAAAGACTACACAATGAGGCTGATTCTTTTGTAACACAACTTAACTATATTTAGTCCCTATTTTTCTCTAATGTCAAACGCCAAAACGAGACAGCAAACATTTATAGCGAGTACCGACCTACATTTCTGTTAAAAAAAATGTTGCGCTTTTGCGTATCTTTAGTCCGTATGTTCCGAGATCGCGCCTAAATCTTTTAATTTTGACGTTCTAAATGAAGCTGACATCACCAAAATTGTAGCTATCTCGTTTTAGCGTTTGACATTAGAAAAAGGAGGGACTAAATTTAGTTAAGTTCTGTTACAACAGAATCAGTTCCAGTATGATTAAAATTATAAGTAATAATTTGTACAGAAAAATAAAACATTTTATTATGAAAAAAAAAACATCTATTAAAACATGTATGATAATATTTTTGAGGTGATATGAAAACGTTTTTCATCAGATAATTTGATATCTTTGTAACACATAATCAGCGGATTATATATAGGAAAATACGGTAATATAATTTAGACAAGCGTATTCTTGTATGATGACCACTAATCGACAATGCGACGAACATTTGCGGTCATGTGAGCACGAACATGACGTCACAATTTTCGTGAGTTAGATAACAAAAGAAACCAAAAGATGTATTCCGTGAAGAAATTTAACTATTGGCGACGACACAATAAAGCGCATTTTAGTTCGCACAGCGCTGTGCCTAAATTTTTTTTAATCTTCAAAGCATGTCGCCTGCATGCAACATGAATCGTATCTCTTCGCGTTAGAGCATATTTCCTTTAAACTTTTTGGAATCGCTCGTTTTTTTCTCGCCCGCTACGATCATAACACGTGAGTAAATGTTCGTTGCACCGTGTTAGACCCAGCCAAATGAGCCTCGCGGCGTACGAATATTTTTGTGTCTAGAGCGATCAGTGCGCTCATCCTGGTACTAACCTTATTTTGGTCAAGCCCATTGGGTCAACACGCTAGTTAAAGTCCGATAAACACCTCTTCGTTGACTGCCCAAGCTGAGGCTCAAGCGTATCTCGAAGTGCCCTAGTGCCCCCTAGTCCTTAAGGCAAGGCTGGAGTGCACTCTGCACTCGCCATCTTGACGCTGTAAAGGTCATCTACGGCCACCAGCATTCTTCTCACTTTCTCACTTCGAAAAAAAAAAACTATTCCTGTAATGAATTTCAATTTCCAGGTGTATTCTCTTGGCAGTTACCAATGCTAGTGCAAACTCCGTTGAGCTTGGAGAAGTTCACGAACATATCCAGAACGCTTTGCCCACATAACAATCTCTTCGCGGAAGACGAGGAAACATGCGGTGAGTCTAATAAGTACCTACTTCTTATTATCACAGAAATGAAATTTTAAATACAACACGGGTCAGAATTTTAGGGTATATTTATAACAGTAAAACATCAACTCATCCGCATAAAAATAAACGGGGTTGGCAGTAGAGAATAGATTGGTATAGTTTATTATGTTACAATTTGTCATAAAGTTTTTTTATAGCTATCATGCCGAAATGACATAAAGACCGTTTTTAAATGGAAAGCAAAGGGATCCAAGCCCATACAGCCTCGTCTGACGTAGTGATATAATTTTTACAAGTTAGTGAAATGCTGGTGTATCTCATTTCAATGCTTCTTGTACGTTTTAGTGTCAATCCGTTGACTAGGCAAAATTAATAAGTTGACAAGGCGAAATTCCCGGAGACTTATTGCCTTGAAAATACTGTCATTTTGGGATGTTAGTCACAACATTATTCCAATGTTTCAATATTGTTCACGATTATTGACGGTTAATACACAAAACAACACCAAATTTACATAACAAACATCAAATAAACTAATGTATACTATTATAAAATTGTTAAATGTCAAATTTTGTAAAATAAAAAAAAACTACTCCAATCAACTAATTAAGGGCTTCCGAAACCAAATCAATCGATGTTTGTTTGTTTGTTTGTTCGGGTTTCACGCAAAAACTATGCGGTAGATTTTGGTCAAATTGTTACAGTCTTAAAGGTACTATTCCAACGTATGATAAATACTGCGGCATGTTTCATGAAAATCGGCCCAGTAGAATTGAAGATACAGCTTGATCCTTGTTTTAGTAGCCGCCGTTAGCGCACGAGAGCCCAAGTAAAAGTGGGTCTAATACTTTTTATATAAATCTGTGATTGTTTCGGGATTTCCCATGTAGCGGAAAACCGACGTTCACGCGAGCGGAGCCGCGGGCAAAAGCTAGTGGTATTATGTAAAACTTAACTTCAAGTGATGCTTCGCTTGAGTTCCCGCAAAAAATATCTGTAACTTAGATGTGACAGAATAAGATTACTAGCGGTATATGTCATGGTATCCGGCCATTCATTCTGTCATAGATATTTTCATTTGATTTTTTATGTGTAGTTTTTTTTGCTTGGGTGTGCTGTGGAAGACTCGGTAAACACAGCTATCGCATAATTGCGCTTTATTTCCTCCTAGGTGGTTTATCTATTTTTTTTTTTTTTGATATACTAGTTAACCTGTGCAATGGTGTGGCTTCTTTAATTACTTAAACTTTTTGAATTTTGATTTTTTTTATACTATATATTTAGGGTTAATATTAAAGCCTGTTCCCTGTATTAATCTGTTCATTGCATAAACATAAAATTTTCCTATTTGTTGAATCATTAATAAATGTTTCAGATTTTCCAATTCCGATTTTAATTCCTTGAAAATGTAATTGGTTAACTGGTCATAGGTACTAACATTATGTACATTATGTATTATGTACATTATGCTATATAACATTATGTATTGGCTTAAAGGTCTCGCTACCAGGCCATAAAATCTTAATATAAAAAAAACATTATGTATAGCAAGTATAACATCATGTATAACTTTGACATAGGCTCGAAATATGGCAGAAGAATATAAAAATTGAAAAAAAAAAGTAACAGTTTATAAAAGTTAAGTAGTAAACTATACCAATCAATTCTGTCGATTATTGTGAACAATTTTCAGATTTACACACTCTGCAAAAGGAAATATCTATAGGACATTTTCGATTTGGCCAGACTTTTACGTACATACATACACTCACGCCGACGTCCCATAAGGGTAGGCAGATACATACTAACACCTATTACATACTACACACAGTCACTTTTAATTTAAGACTTTTAATTTTTGGGGAGACTTTTAATTTTGTGTTTTCTTTTTGTTCACGCTTTCTTAGTCAGTGGGGATCGGATTAAGGTCTACTGTGAGCCTTTAATACGTAAATATATCTAAAATAATAAATAACTTACTCCACTAATGTTTTTTAAACCTTTTGGGACTTAAATTTTATTTTATCATATTTTTACAAATGTATTTATCTGTTTGTGTACAATAAAGAATAAATAAATAAGCTAGTACTTGACTACAAGCCCACCTAATGGTGAATGGCGATGTAACCTGGGGTGGTAAAATGTAGTACGAAGAAGATGTCCAGTGCGTAGGCGCAGGTCTTACGTGGATCTGCAACCGACCTAGGATGTAGCGTGCGAGCAACGGAGAGGGCATCCCGATGCTCGACCAGAAGCAGGAAGTGGAGGCGTCGCTCTGCGTCCGGCGCGTTCCGGGAGCTAAGCTCTCTGCATTCAAGTCGAGGCCACAGAACCAAGTCTGCTCGCACCGCGGACTCGAGTGCCCTCCGCGACCGAACGCGCCGCCCGCAGAAGGACGCGTGCCGTGTCTAGTGGGTGCAAGCCACACGTAGCCATTGTGCTGTGTTCTCGTTACTACACTAGGCGTCAGACATTTTCTGCACGAAAAACAAAGGGTGGCAGAACGTACTGGCTTAATAGTAACTTTACAAAAGTTACTATATAGATAAGTTGAGGGTGAGATGGCGATTACAAATGTCATTCCAATACATTTTTTTTTCATATCTATTATCGTTAACGATTTTAGAAAGTCAACTTGGCTAGGGGGTTAGTACTACTTACTATACTTTGTGCCATATCGATTGAGAATAACGGGCATTGAACCCCAGCAATGGACTGGGTGAAAAACGACTTAACGTGCAACAAAGTTGTGCCGTTTTAAATGAATAATGATTTAAATATAATTATTTAAATTGGAACAATATTAGAGGTAATTCGTTATTTGTTGTCAAGTTTAAATATAAACAAGAACACTTATATCGTCATGGACATATTTTTTATAATTACCACAATACTGCGTGAAAAACAACAAAACGAAACAAACGAACTCTTTTTCTTTATTATCATAAAATAACATCGATTTGTGTACTTTTAAATTAAAAATTGATTATTTTCTAAATTACTCCTAGTTCTTTTCTGGGGACCAATGCTAGTTATTTCTCAATCGATATGGCGCGAAATTTATGTACGGCTCTGCTTTTACCACACCGGATTAACGGACGTGAATGTGTTTTGTCTCATTGTCTCAAATCACTTTGCCCGTACCATAGTGTACCGTGGGCATAATGGCGTCATTCCATGAATGAAGCACCAGGGTAATGGGAAGCAGCGTTATCCTGCAATTTTACTAAAATCTACTGCAATCTCCAAGACGGCTGCCAAACTGACAATCCCGATCTTATGCGGGAGAGTTAGACTATGTTCCGCAGTGAATTTCCACGCGCTAATTATAATGATGCTGACTGTATATGATCATTATGTGTGTACTATATATTATTTTACGTTCATTAGTTTCCGGATAAAAGTAAAAGTAAGATCTTTGAAAGTTTACCATGGTACACTTTCAAAGTCCTACTTACTTTTTACTCTTTGAAGTAAAATCGCGCCTTAACCCCTTAACACACAAAATTTTGAAAAAAAATGTCCAAAGATAATCAATTTTTTTTTATGTAAAAAAACATAGTAGAACACTGTCTTGGCAAAAAAAAAATAATTCTCGAGTGTGAAAAATTATAGCGGCATAAAATACAACGTCGCTCGAATTATCTCGAGTGTGGACAGTTTGGCCTGTTTAGCGCGCTCGAATTAACTCGAGCGCACAAGTTAAGGGGTTAATTACTTGTCAGCCGAATTTGAGGATTAATTTTAATCTACGCCACTTGTAATTTCATATAAAAAAATAACCAAAATATTTTGTTTCACAGATGTGTCATCATTAAATACACCAATAATCCATCTAACATCGTCCTCGCCAGTCTCAATATATGTTACCATTTTAGTAGAAACTGTAGAGGATTTCTACATAAAATTGAATTCTACTACCAATTTAACCAGCACGCCTAGCCAACCTAAATATTATTTCTTTCCGTTCAACCAACCTCATGATTTGACGATACAGCATGCCAAGAGAAAATATTTATGTAATGAAGAGTTGGATTCTGAAGACAAGAGAATTTTGAGCCATTACGAGAGGAGTAATATACTTGTCTATAGCTGGCTGTCGAGACCAAAGAGCGTGATCGTTATGATAGAATCAGACGATGACATATGTGCTGTGGTGTCTATTCAAAATTTCTCGGTAAGTTTTAGTACGTATCTTTGGGCTGGTTGTCATCGAAATCATACATACATACAATCACGCCTTTTTCCCTAGTCTTTCGGCGGGGAATCGAACCCCGGTCTCCCGCTTGACCACTGTACTACCGAAGAATTGGGTTAGGCAAAGACTACTTCTATCAACTTGCTACGAGCAAATTGACTATCCGTGGCCCACTTTTCTCCCCCACGGGAAACGAGACGTGTCGGGCGGCGAACCACGACGCCGCCATTTTATGAGGTTCAAAAGTTATTTAAGTTCCTCATTGCGTTCCTACAGAAAAAGGATGAGGTAGGAAAGGTGTCTTAAACACGGAATGTGGAATTTGGGAAAAGGACTATAGGATACTACTGTCTCGTAAGGAATAGGAAGAGACAGTAGTAGCTCGGGGGGCCGGGGTCGCTTACTCGTGTACTTAAGTCTATTTGCCGGACAGGCTGAAAGATTAAGTACTCCCCAACGATCAATCAATCAATTTTTTATTAATTTGTTTTATGGCTTTGGACACTTTGTGTTACGGCCTGCAGGGCCTTTATAATAATCGATACATGTTTAATTGCTAATATAATAGATACATGTTATACAAACGATACGTCTTTACCTCCAATGTGTACCAAAATATACAATTTGTCCTTTTAAGCGTCATAGTAATTATATTAAATGTTACTTTAATTTGAGTACAAAAGCTGGTCTGTAACATATTACTGTTTGTTGGGAGTTATGGCGGAGACCTATTAAAATTACATTGTTAGAGATTTCCAATGTTTCTATACTATTTACAATTATTCAAGAAAACTAATAAAAACACTAAAACTATATGTGTTCCCTCGCTCAGGTTGCCGATATCTACCCAAGGATGGCACTTCGCGTTGTAAACACAAATATATATACCTACGTGCACCGCGCGACCCATTCGGTCGGGTCTAACGCGGTGCGTGTCGCACGCGCGGCGGACTCTGGTGTTCGCGCGCTGTGTCAACTAATGAACATTTACCCACGTCTTATGACCCTACTTACTTATTGTCGATCGTGTCTAAAGAAGTGTCTGTCAAATTGGTGCTAATTCTGCTGTAACATAACTAAATTTAGACTTTTCCTAATTCCAAACGCCAAAACGAGATAGCTACAATTTAGGCGCTGTCAGTTTTGTTTAGACACGTCAAAATTAAAAAAAATTGACGTGATGTCGGAACATGCCGACTAAAGATACGCAAAACGCAACATTTTTTGTACTTTTTGACAGAAATGTAGGTTGGTACTCGCTAAAAATGTTTGCTATCTCGTTTTGGCTTTTGGCATTAGAAAAAGACTTAGGTTGTGTTATAGCAGAATTAACATCATTGAATTTTGGCGGCAACCCGAGTGAAGCGTCACTGAAGTTTTATTTTAACGTTTTATATTAGTTTATTGTGATGTTTAATATGTAAATTTGCTGTTATTTTTTGTATTAATTGTTAATAATCGTGAACAATATTAAAACATTTGAATAAAACTGTGATTAACATAGCAAAGTGACCGTATTTTTTTCAAGGCAATAATTAGACTTGCGGAATTTTGCCTGGTCAAAATGGTATTCGTCGGATTTACTTCAAAACTCTCAAGAAGCAATAAAATGTGACACACTGATATTTTATTGTTAACTTAAAGAATATTATATAACTACAAAAACATATACACTCGACACTGGCAGAAATGGCCCGAATTCGCAACCGATTGCCACCATGAAAAAAAGAAGTGTCACATCAAAATTTGTTATCTGTTCCAGTGTCCAGTCTTCGATAATGAGCGAGACATGTTATACGATGGATATTATTTGACGATGACCAGAAGGGGCGGTGTCACACTCACGGTAAGTGAAGGTCTCAGATATTTATAAACCGTACCGATTTGTATTATTCTTCTGGATTCCTTTGCCTTGTTTATGGAAGGATATAAAAGGAAACCAATTTTTTTAAGACTATAATTTAATTATAATACGATTTACGATCATTATGCCTGCGCTACACGGCAATATGTTACGAGTATATATTATAGTATTTTTATTTTATTATAAATTATCATATGTCTAAATCATAACATTTATCATCTATCTTTCTATACTATTATAAAATTGTTAAATGTCAAAGTTTGTAAATAAAAGATATTTAATAAATAAAAATACGCAATTTGATCAATTCAGAGCTTCCGAAACCAATTACGTCGATGTTTTTTGTGTGTTTGTTTGGGCTTCACACAAAAATCAGCGGGTAGGTTTTGGTCAAACTATTACAGTCTTGAAGGTACTATTCCGTACTGAAATACTGCGGTATGTTTCATCAAAATCGGTCCAGTAGAATTGTAAATACAGCTTGATCCCTGTTTTAGTAGCCGCCGTTAAGGTACGAGAGCTCAAGTAAAAGTGGTTCTAAGGTTTTTTTATATAAACCTATGTTTGTTTCGGGATTTCCCATGTAACGCGAAAACTGATAACCACGCGGACGGAGCCGCGGGAAAAAGCTAGTTGAGTTTATATTAGTTAATGATGTCTATGTTTCAGCAAGACACCTTTCCACTTGGATTCTATATAGTCTTCATAGTGAAGACGTCGGACGAGGACTGCACCGATACTACCACCGGCAACACGACGCTGCCTAAAGTTGCCCAATATTTAGGCTGGAGGGAGCAGGGTACTGCTGAGGTCACCACCAACGATGGCAGGGTCAAGAGGTTTAGGTAATAATAATAATATTCCTTCCGAGATAGTAGTATCCTATAGCCTATAATCCTATTCCAAAATTCCATATTCCTTGTTCAATACACCTTTCCTACCCCATCCTTTTTCCTTTCCTCTTCATTAAGCCGCGGGAACGCAATGAGGAACATTTTTAACCTTATAAAATGGCAGCGTCGTGGTTCGCCACCTGACACGTCTCGTTGCCCGCGGGGGCGAAATGTGGACTGCGGATAGCCACTCTGCTACATTGAACGATCGTAGTGGGTGGAAAGAAGTGGTCCCTGCCTACCCCAATGGGAAAAAGACGTGATTGTATGTATATATGTAGTATATACTATGGTCTCTGCTTACTCTTATGGGATATCGGTGTGAGTGTATGTATGTATGTTATATTCTAGACACGTTCACACACATTGATCTAGTCCAAAACTAGCATTCCCTGTGTCTTGGGTGCTAGACAACGATATACGTACTCGTATGTACTTATATCATCATATCAGCTCACAGACGTCCACCGCTGGACATAGGCCTCCTCGAATGATCGCCACACCGAGCGGCTATGAGCCGCCTGCATCCACCGATTGCCCGCGACCTTCACCAGGTCATCGGCCCACCTTATTGCTTACGGCCCATTACGCTTTCCGGTTCGGGATCGCCACTCCAGCACTTCAGGACCCCTAATATCCATCGGTTTTGTGAGCTGTGTGCCCCGCAACTTTAGTTATGCAATCCTTTGAGTCACGTCGGCGACTCTAGTTCTCTTGCGGATTATCTCATGGATCCTGTCTCGCAGGAAATACTTATATAGAATACAATAGATAAATACGTCTATGACTTGGATACAGACACTTATTTTCATCGCACAAAGTTTGCTCCTACCAGGATTCGAACCCGGGACTCATTGCCACAGAAAACACTGCTACTGCTTACGAGTGATTGGTACAGACCAATCACTCGTAAGATAATGCTTATTTTCTATCTCTCTCATTATTAAATCCAGTTCTTATGTCTGCTTATTAATCCCGCCGACTCTTTTTATATTCATCCTTAACATCATCTCCACTCCATCCATCCTCATTTCATATTCATATTCATCCCCACTACAGGGGCATGGACCTCTCAATCAGGAAAGTAATTAGGCCGTAGTCTACCGCGCTGGCCTAGTGCGGGTTGGTAGACTTCACACACCTATGCGGTCATGCTGGTTTCCTCGCGAAGTTTTCCTTCTCAGTTAAGTACATTGGTGTCTACAATGTAGAGTGTACATAAATTAGAAATAACTCAGTGGTACGGGACAGGGATTGAACCTATGACCTTTTGATCGCAACCGTGTCTGGCACCATTACACCACCAATGTATTATTCATTATTCATAGGTAATAAATACTACAATATTACTTGTAAATAGCCTCGATACAACTCACAACCTCGCTTGTCGTTACACACGCCGTGCCTTATAGAAGGACTTCGAAAAATCTGAAGACCGATTCTAAAAATATCGCGAAACCTCTGAATATTGCTGAATGCTCTAGATTTCAAGGTTCCTGCACTCAACACTAGAACCGCCGCTACTGTTGCAGTGATTACACAATTCGGCGATAGATGGCGCTAGTGTGTACCATATTCTATAATGCGATAACAGATGGCGCTGCGAGCAATGTCCATGGCGCACTGTTATTATACAAAAAAAAAAAA
>WUAW01003772.1:17125-34347 GCA_017165845.1 Thaumetopoea pityocampa | reverse complement strand
TTCTGTATTAAATCTCACCTGACATACTCACCCACTTTTATAAAAATTTTACTCATAAATGAGAATCTCTAGAAACCTATGTTTATTTTTCATCTCATTTGTTTAACTAATAAAGAATAGATACGATCATAACTACCGGTTATATTATGACGTACTGTAAATTAACTAAGCTATCGGTACAATCAAACCGTCACAACATCTCGCACCGCAGGAAACCAACACTATTCGTATGATACCATTTTTGTTTTTGTAATATGAAATTGTTGAAACGAAACACCATTCTAAGCTTAATCTTTAGCCGAATGAGAAGTCGTTTGACTGCAAATGTTGTTGATGTTTTTAAATATTTCTTAAGCATATAAACTGTAGGCACATACCTTTATCCTAGTGTGCAGGCGCACACTCTAAGATAAAGGGGTGTGCTTACAGTTCGTAGGTAATGGTTTCCTGCGGTGTTAACATTAATCTACATGTGTGCCCAATTTAAGGGAAAAATCATAAGTCCACAGCAGTGGGGGCTTGTTTAAGTTCGCGCTTGTAGGACTCCTCGCGTTTCACCGCCACACGGAGACGGGCTGCTTTAAGGTGTCTGGAAAGAAAAACCCCGTTGTTTTAGTGTCATAGAGATATGTTACTACTGTTAACATCGGCCATGAGATCATTCAAGGAAATTGTGAATGTAATGAAAATTGTCGCATCGTACAAGAGTTATTAGGGAACTTCTTTTGCGCCGAGCACCGCATATATGCGGCATCCATTCAAGGGAGAGTCCATTAATCACATGAGGCTCGAAAGGGGGGCGGAAGGGTTGGAATACAATCACGAAATGTCACAAGGGGGAGGGGAGGGGGGTGTGTAGTGAGATATCACGTGTATTTATTTTTTCGTTGAGCGCGCGATTACTAAATCGAAAAACAGCGTGTGATTTTATAATCCATTGTAACAAAAAATATACGTAATTTTGGGTAGGGGGGAGTTAATCTAAACGTCACTACGAATCATCAGGGGGGAGGGGGGCGTTAAAAAGTTGCTAAAAAACATTCCGTGATTAATGGACGCCCCCGACAACCTGTGTACGTACGGACGCCACATATACATGGCATTCACGCCACGACCTCTGGGTACGAGCAATTTTGAAAATATTGTCATATTAAAAATGTAAATATATTTGTTACATTAGAACAATGATTGTTTTATTCAGCGCAGTTATTATTTCAGACATAGAACAACATATATACAGAAACTAAGCGCACTGCGCTAATGTCTGATGCGAATTTCCGTTCAGTGACGGTACTTCGGCAGGCGGAGCTGCCGTAGCGTAGGGGTTAACAACCTTCAGAATCCTAATTCCACCATTTAAAACTTTATCTTCTATAACAACAAGAACGTTTATTTTTTTATGAAATTTGTGTGATTTTTTATCTAAATAATGTAAATAAAAGAATGAGAGAAGATCAAGACGATGATTCGTTTAGGCTAATTCATACAGTTTGTTAAAATATAAACAACTACCACTGGCCCTATAGAAACAAGGCATGCTATTAGTATACAAATAGTTCATTGCTATTTACAGACAAGCTGATATACCCATTGCGTTTTGTTGCCGGCTAAAGCATGCATCAGTATGCAATGAAATGAAATACAGTGAAAACTTGATTAACCGGACTAATAGTTGTTGTTAGGCATTCGGATAATCGAAAATCCGGATAATAGAATGTATGAAGAAAAGCGATTTTTGTATATATTACTAGCTTTTGTCCGGAGACTCCGTCCGCGTGAATGTCGGTTTTCCGCCACGTGGCAAATACCAAAACATTCATAGATTTATATAAAAAAAAACTCTAAAAACCACTTTTAATTGAACTCTCGTACCTTAATGGCGGCTACTAAAACACGGATCAAGCTGTATCTTTAATTCTACTGAACCGTTTTTGATTAAACATGCCGCAGTATTTAAGTCAGAATAGTACCTTAACGACTGTGATAGTTTGACCAAAATCNACTCTAAAAACCACTTTTAATTGAACTCTCGTACCTTAATGGCGGCTACTAAAACACGGATCAAGCTGTATCTTTAATTCTACAGAACCGTTTTGATTAAACATGCCGCAGTATTTAAGTCAGAATAGTACCTTAACGACTGTGATAGTTTGACCAAAATCTACCAGCCGGCTTTTGTGTGAAGCTCGAACAAACAACATAGACGGAATTGGTTTCAGAAGCCCTAAATTAGTAGATCTGAGTAATTTTTTTCTAATATCTTTAATATACAACATTTGACATTTAACAATTTTATAATAGTGTAGATTACATACATACTACTGTAGGTACATTTGTTTGTCTATTTTTCACCTATCTAAACACTGATATTTGTATAATTTTAACCCCTTAACTTGTGCGCTCGTGTTAATTCGAGCGCGCTAAACGGGCCAAACTGTGCACACTCAAGATAATTCGAAGGGCGTTGTATTATATGCTGCTACAATTTTTCAGACTCGAATATAATCGAGATTTTTTTTTGCCAAACAATGTTTTAGGGTTTTATTTTAAATAAAAAAATGTTTTTGGACGTTTTCTTGTTTTCAAAAAATCTGTGCGTTAAGGTGTTAATAGTGAATATCAACAATATAAAAAGGAGCGAAAGGTAGGCTATGGATAGCCACTTTGCTGGTAGCAAGTGAAAGGAAGTGGTCTCTGCATACCCCAATTCTTCAGTAGTGCATTGGTCAGTATCCACACCTTTCACATAGGAGACTGGGGTACAATTCCTGATTGCAATGCCGGGGAAAAGACATGATTGTATGTATCATCAACATCATCATCAGCCTACTGTCAAAAATTTGCTTCTGCTATAGCAAGCCCTGATAAATGATTTTCAGCCTATTGTGACTGTGTGAAGGTAGTTGGTGTAATTAATGCCCTGATTCCTATACTTTGTGTTTCATTTATATACTTAAAACTAAAATAGGAAAGTTTACAGACCTCTGCCTAATTTTCTCCACAGTCTCTGGAGATGGCTCTCTTTTAGTGACAACAGCATCACGGATCATGTTCCGCAGTTTCCTCATGCAGTCTGCTAGATTCAATTGCTGGGACCGAGTTGCATCTGAACGAATGATGAGGTAGCCTTCCTTCGATAATTTATTTCGATGCTGAAAAATAAGGAGTTGTTTTTAAGGATGTGTTGCTCCATATGGCCTACTGCCCTGGGCCTCAAAAACATCCTTCCTTTTTGTACTGCAATAACTAGTTATTGTTTAACAGGTTAGCTTTGGCAATTATGTGGTCTTCCCTATTATTTTCACAAAATCGATCTTGAGATCTTTGGATTGCCGTATTCTACTTATAAACGAGATATTAAGTTCAAAATTAAGGAAGCTTTATCGTCATAACTATGATTACTTGTTTAGCAACTTCCAACTCCATCTTGGTGTTTCAGACAGTATTATATGATTTTTTTCTTTTATTAATTTAGTAACTTGTCATTTTTAATCATCCTATGGTTTCTGGGTTATTGCCTAGATCCTTAATTGATATATCGTATTCTGTTTTCATTTTTGGTTGTAACCTGTATATGTATTTTAATAAATAAATAAATATTTAAGTTGCATCCTAGATGCCAAACAGCAGTTGTCCCCACATAAAGAACTACCAACCTAAATAACTACCATACCATAGACACAATCTCATAAACAGCATTCCAGGTTTTATCATGCACTTGGAAACTATAGGCTCTTTAACACAGAAGAGTGTGGTTAATGGCTATTTGAATATGGTTATTTTATAATAGATGCCCACCTGCCTTTCAGCTTTAAAATTGTATGATATTGAGTGCAAAACAGCATGTCACTACTACAGCAAGGCATTTATGCCAAATCAGGGAGTTATAATTAGTGGATAAACATTTTCTTTCATTTCATTCCATGGGCTGCATTGCATTGAATTTAATGGTTGACCAAACACCAAATTGTTGTCTTTCATCAAATTGAAATGAACTAATATTTTGACTAAACCAATGTTGATTACACAAAGACAATGGTTTATTTTTATAGTGTTACTATGCAAATTGTTGTGGATTCAATACTCATAGAGATCAAACATTTAGTTTAACCTAATAAACAGTTGTTATATCTAACCTAAGAATTCTTTAGTCTATTAATTATTAAAATACATGCTGATATTAATTTAACTTACCATTTCTATTAGTTTGGCTTTAACATCAGGGTGCAACCAGGTAGCCTCATGTGGTTTAAATCGAAGATCTACCTTTGTGTGTACCTGACAAATGAGCAATTCAAATTTAGAAACTAATGAAACAAAGTAAAATGTGCTGAAATACAAGACTGGTTCAGAACAAAACTTAATTTAAGGTGATTTAATCTATAGTATTATTTTTTCTTACAGGATATGTCTGTCACTGCCATGTCATAAAAGCATGAATAATATTTTGATGGCAACAATGATTACACTCATATAACAAATGAATAATACACATTAATGTTTGTATAACAACATCAAGAAGTAAAGTATTTCAAAATTTAATAAGTACTTACAAGTATAGAAATATCATCGTTAAATTTTAATATGTTTTCCTTCAGTATTTCTTACTAAGTCAATAAACACACTTATACTGTTTACAGATGACCCACCTTATTAACATTCTGTCCACCGGGGCCTGAACTGGCACTGTAAGTGATATCTAATTTCTCAATTGGAATGAACCCTGAGAACTTTTCATTTGGATCAGAACTCTAAAAAAAATATCATTACTTAAAAAGAACATTTCCTTATTTTCTGTAGAAAGATTAATTGGAAGATATAGTAATACGGAAATATACTTACCAAAGAAGGTGTTGTAATCTTTAAAGAACTATTGGGATACAAACTGTCCAAAGAAATAGCACTTTTATATGCCATGGGTCTCTTCAACAGAGTTGTATAAGAAACACTTTGTATTACTTTCGATAAGCAATGAAATCGTAACGAAGCGAAGGCCATTTTAAAAAATATTTTTATATTTTTAACCCAAATTACAGAGTAATCACCGCATCGTTCATTAAAAAAATCAATGTACTCAAACCGAACACTTAAACTTTAATTTCATAACCTCAAAATTATATGACAACAATAGGTATCAAATGTCAAATTTAGTCATTTTTATAAGTTTTGGATGTATTGTATTTGGGTTAAGAGTTTTGGCTGCAGCCCGAGTGAAGCGTCACTTGAAGTTTTATTTTAACTTTTTATATTAGTTTATTATGATGTGATATACATATTAAAATTTGGTGTTGCTTTGTGTATTAATTGTCAATAATCGTGAACAATATTGAAATATTGGAATAAAACTGTGACTAACATAGCAAAATTACCGTATTTTTTCAAGACTCAATGTGTTATTCGTCAGATTGAACTCAAAACTCCCAAGAAGCGATAAAATGTGATAAACTAGCATTTTATTGATTTAAGAAAATAATATAACTACCACAGAGAAGGCTGTATGGGCTTAGATCCTTTTGCCTTCCCTTTAAAAGAGAAAACTTGAGAAAAGAAATTTCGGTTAAAGCAGAGGTTCCGATGCTTTTTTCTCATAGACCACTTTCAAACTTTAGCTGGTTCCGGTAGACCCCCTGAAGCTACATTTCTGCCATATTCACAAAACTTGACAAAAAATATGAAGATTAGATTTAACTATGGAAATTTGCGTACGCCAATTGTAGACCCCCGTCGAGTCTCCCATGGACTCCTGGGGGTCCTCCTGGATCACTTTGGGAACTAAGGGATTAAAGTCTCAGAATAATGATATGAATAAATCTTTATTCTGACGTTAAAGTATTTTATTCCATGTCTTCTCACATGCAATTTGACATAGTTTTCATTTCAACAATTATTTTCACTAAATTATCATTAAAATACCTGTAGAACACAATTTATTGCTTCTTGGAATTTTCGACGTCGACCCGAAAATTATCTTATTGTTATGTTCCAATATAGTCCACGATTAATGAAGATTGATGATTAATCTCGAATTTATCTCAGGGGAAATTAATAGCCTCCCCAAGATTTATACTGTGTATAGTCAGGCATAAATCTACTTATTCCACCAAATTCCTTGGGTTGCCACTCCTCAGTACATCACATTTTTATCCAACTAGACAAGGCGAGTGACTCGACGTACTTCGACCCTGTGGTATCTTTTGTACTATCCCATTTGTGATTGGCCTCAAGTCCTCTTACATTACTTATTTAAGCACTGACAGGCATTAGGCCTACACCGGTGAAGAGTCGATAGTCCTTTGGTGTGGGTTGTACTAGCTCTAGAAGATCCATTCGCCTTCCAGCCAAAGCATGACAACATCACAGCAGGTGTTTCACAATTCCTTCTGCTGTGGTGGTGTTAACGTCGACATGTGACTTCCTATTGTGACATAACCAAATGAAAAACAATTTTTTTTAGTTTAGAATAACATTCCTTGATAACAGCCGGGTATACTTGAACGCTTATGTTTAGTTACAAATGATTCTTAATATACGAATTGTAAAGGTCATTGAGATGGACACCAAGCAAGCTCGAAGGGGTTAAGTAATTACTTAGTAGTAATTGTAATTAAAGTACTTACATATTGGAGAATAAAATTCAATTAAATAAATTATTTTAACATACGCTATTCATTGTTATTAAAATTGAGTAAAATGGGTACCTACGTTAAATTTGGATCTAGAAAAACATTATACTTAAAATGCGCATACATGTCACGCTCCGCATATTTTAATTAGGATCTCGTTCCGCTTAGTGGCGCCCTCTCATGTTGGAAATCAGATTATTTCATGGATTATTTAAACAGATTTATAAGACAATGTCTAATACTTTCTACAAAACACGTAACATTATTTTTTTAACTAATTATGTCTAGATGACTAAGTTTTACTTAATCTGAATTTAAGAGAAAGAACCTTTTGTCCAGTTGTGATGAAAGCAGGTACGTTCAGGTACTTGGTTCATTGCTATTTCCTATTTATAAATGGTGCACCAGGGTAAACAACATTATTCTGCAATTTAAGGAGCATCTATTGCAATCTCTAAGACACTGTAAAGCGTAGAGATTATAATAAATTTCCTTTTTAAGGAGGAGAAATAACTTTAGTAATGAACCTCAAAAAACGATATAGGAGAAGACAAAGTAAATGCGAGGAAATTAATGCCTACGGAAATACTTTTACGATATATTGATATTTAATTAAATCAGTCACTTCGGCGCTGGCGGATCATCCATATATAACTTTTAAAATTCTTTGTAGTTAACTGAGAGATTTTCCAGATGGAAAATTTTGTACAAGCAAAAAAATTTTTATATCTAATAATATCTAATAGATCTAATTTTTTGTCAGTATACTTTCACGTACTCCAGATTTCATTTACTGCTTCATCTACTTCCTTGTCTCTGCACTACCTAGACTTACAGACTAAAGGTTGACTAGTAGAAAAGGCAGTTGTCTTTAAGTNTTGAGAGATTTTCCAGATGGAAAATGTTGTACAAGCAAAAAAATTTTTATATCTAATAATATCTAATAGATCTAATTTTTTGTCAGTATACTTTCACGTACTCCAGATTTCATTTACTGCTTCATCTAATTCCTTGTCTCTGCACTACCTAGACTTACAGACTAAAGGTTGACTAGTAGAAAAGGCAGTTGTCTTTAAGTCCGCTTTTACATAATACTTCATTAATGTAACTCAGTTGTAGTTGGAACATTCAACAAGTCGGTAAATACATCATACTTACTAAATATCTAAAGATTCTTTGTACATACGTGTACATCACACAAAACTGTCGTTAATCGCATCCTCTGCTTTCTTCAATTAAGATAATTTGTAATTGAGGTGCGCGGGCGCACGCGACCGAACGTCCGCCGTAACGATGCTTTCCGAATTCCAAACAAGTTTAACGAAGCTTGTCGTCGTAAATCCGATGTTATATCGATTTAAATGGCATGAGATATGTCATCGGGTTTAATTTACGAACGAGAAATTAACATTAGTTTATCACAAACACTAATACTCGTACTGATTGACCTATTTTGTATTTTAACACTATACCTACCGATGTTTTATATAAACCTACTATTTCTACCACAACGGGTCAAATGACCCGTGTTTAAAAAATTATACATACATGTTGCTGCCAATTCTGTTGTGCAGACTAAACTAAATTTGGTCCCTCTCTATCTTTTTCTAATGTCAAACTCCAAAACGAGATAGCTACAATTTTGGTGCTATCAGTTTCGTTTAGGAACGTCAATATTAAAAAATTTAGGCGCAATTTCGGAACACACGGACTAAAGATACGCAAAAACGCAACATTTTTTTGAACCATTTGACAAGTACGTAGTTCGGTACTCACTCTAAATGTTTGCTATCTCGTTTTGGCGTTTAACATTAGAAAAAAATAGAGAGGGACCCAATTTAGTATAGTTCTATACAACAGAATCGGCAACTTTGTAAATGATGTTTGCGATATTCCCTTTTGAGGAAAAAAATAATAAGCTAATTCACCCTATTAGGGGTAAAATATTGAAAAACACCGATATAAGTGTACATTTATTTCTAACCAGAAGTAGGTATATTAAGTTTCTTGCTTCTTACTTTGAAAATGACGAATTTTTAGCCTCTTAAGGGTAAAATTTTGAAAAATTCTTAGTGGATGCTTACAATATAAAAGGCACAAACTGCCAAAATTTTAAGTTTGTTTTTGGCCTCTGGGTTGATAAATCAGTCAGTCAGTCAGGACAAGTAATTATATGTATATAGTATGTATAGATAAATGTAAAACATTATTGTCTGTACATTAAAAAATATTTCAAAAATCTAACATAGGTCGATAATTAAAAGCTTCTGGAACCGAAATCATCTTTTATTTAATTGGCGTCTGTTTGTCTGTTTGTTCGAGCTTCACGCAAAAACTAGTAGACAAATTTTGGTTAGACTTGGACTTGGAGTTTTAAAAGTACTATTCCTACTTAAATATTGCAGCATGTTTCATCAAAATTGGTCAAGTAGAACAGAAGATACGGTCTAATTTCCGTTTCAGTAATCGCAATTATGGTACGAGAGTTCAAGTACAAAATGGTTTTTCTATTTTTTAATTTACAATTATTTCGGATTTTTTCATTAAACGAAAACTGGCATTCGCGCGGGCGAAGCCGCGGCGAAACTTAGTGGAAAAATAAAAGTGAGCAATTGTTTTTATTTGTATATTTGTTTACGCCTCATCACTGTCTCACCACGGCACCGTCATTTCTGAGTTTTGACCTGATCAAATATCTTTTTCCAATCGTTCCTTTCGGTTACTCTTGCCTTTTTGTTAGTATCATGTATAGTTCTTGCATCTCTATCTACTCCATTTAACCTGGCGAAGTCTTTTCTAACACTTTTGGCTTTAAGGCTTTAATATTTGAGACCGAAAAATTTTCATATGTGTAAATACCACAACCATCGCACTTCATTATGTTTGATACACAATATTTTATTGTTTTTAATAACTCACAGTTGTTACAAGGCGTGTACTTAAGTAGCTATTGGACCTGACTTGATCTCAAGATTTTTTAAAAACAAATCAGGCAAGTGTTTATCCCCCTTTTCTAACTTTTAGCGTAAGCAGTGCATGATCAGATCTTATAAGTTGCATACATATCTCTGCTAAATTCTCTAATTTTATTTTTATACTTAGTTACTTTCGGTCATATGTTAATCATAATAGTTAACTGTTTTACGCTTTCGAGTCGCCCGGTTGTTTAAAACTTCATAAGGAAAGTGCAGAATAAAATTAGAATTATGAACATTACTTATTCCTAATTAAATTGCTCACATACCGAAATTGCTCGCTGGCTTCACGGTCTTTTCATCTGGCCTACAATACGAAAACCATTATAAAAAGACCTCACAATAAATACCACGGAGTGTCTTTGGCTCTGTGTGCTCTTACAGTGAGCGAGGCTTGGGGTTCTACATGTATTGGCACGATAATTACTAAGAAACGATTACATTTTACAAGATTTAACGGCAGACGAGGTTACAGTCCGGTAACTGGGGCCCGATGGAGATGGATTTCACATCGCTACGCCACTTTCGGAGTTTGTTACTGGCGGCACCGGTATAGCCCATTAATCATAATTTGCTCACGGCAAAGTAAGTTGTGATGTATTCAATCTTATTTTAATGCGAGTCAGTGGCAGGTTTAGATGAAAAGAGGTCCCAGTCTATTCCACTTATGAGGTCCTTTCACCTCTTATTTTTAAATTTGTAAATTACATTTTTATGTTTGTTTATTAGTCATATGGTTAGAATTTCTCCTTATTTTAGGTCCAGTGTTTTAGTGTTCACTATTGTTAGAATAGTGTAATTTTAATTTTGCTAACAATTTGAATGTAGGCCGGTCTTGATCTTGAGGCTGTAGGCTGAAGCCTAGTTAGCCTACAGGAAAATCCGGCCCTGATGCGAGCACACCACTTACATACGTAACTCATATCCAAATTACTGTTGGTATACGTAATATGGCAGACAAACTGGGAGTGTCGCTCGGGTGGTTCGGCGCCCACGCGGTGGCCTGGACTTGGTACGAGATGCAGTAAACTATTTTGCTATCTATAAATCGTAAAGGAAGATAAATCCAGAATTTACCAAGGTGAATGTTGAAAATCGTAAGAAGTTCAGAAAGTTAGATTGAAGGCGCATCCTGGCAGCTACATACCGATCACACTGTATAACGCCACGTTCAAGAAGAAGGCACAAGCAGTAGCGCTGAAGCGTTTACTTTACACACGGACATCATTAGAAATACCTCGTCTAGATGTAAACTTTCCTACGTATTTTCTATTTAATTAACGTAATTATTTAGCGATGTGTCACATCACATCTTTCAGTAATCTAAAAGAAAGATAAATTTAAGCCGAGGTAGTAGTACCTGAAGGTTGCCTGCAAGAGATCGCTTTTGGCGATAAGGCCGCCCGTTGTAACACTTCGTATTTGTTTTGTTCTTCTGTAATTCATTGTTTTTGGTATACCAATAAACAGTTATCTCTCTATCTACTAGTTCCCTATATTATCTACAGTTAGAGTTTCCTCACTTCATCTTGTGAGATCAAATCTTTAACGAGAAAATCCGCAGGAGAACCAGTCACCAATATTGTCCAAAGGATTACAAAGCCGAAGTAGCAGTAGGCGGGACACAGCTCACAGTATTGATGGATGCTGGGGTCGTAAATTGCTAGAATGGCGATCACGAAACGGAAAGCGTGGTATACACAGGGTCAACTCCCGAATAAGTGAATCAATGACCTAATAAAATTAAGGTCGCGAGCAATCGACGGGTGTGGGCAGCTCACAGCCGCTCGATGGGGGGTTTTTAGACTCCTCTAATGATTCGCACACGTTGAACATAGACCTCCGTCTACATCCGTCAATGGGTATCTATGCACTAATGTGACGATGTTGATTACAATTATATGTGAAGATAGTTTTCTATTTGGCTTATTGGCAGACCCTGCCAGGCTCAGTCCAAAAGATTTTCTTACTATCCATGGCATGACGGTACGAAATTTCAACACGATACTGTTTTATCGATGACACCTAATTCATTATTATTCTAAGGAAATGAAAAGGAACTCGCGCAGTCGTTAACCGTGGGAATCGCGCACATCATAATGGCATGATTACAAACACACTAACACACAAACGTGACGGTACGAGACGACGCGGCGGCGGCGCGGGCGCTGCGCGATTCAAACGACAGCGATAATTATTGCCTTTCGTTTCACCGGATAATTCATAAGATACTAAGCGAAATAGCAATAAAAAAATTAAGATGAAATCTTCTACCGACGCATTCCCTTGGGCGGCACATAACGTGGCGAAATCACTTCGATCCCCTTACTGGAGACTGATACCAACACTCTAAGTGTTTGTGATCATCACACAAAGTTTGCTCCTATTGAGCTTCGAACCCGGGATACATAAGTACAGAAAGCACGGCCACTACCACTGAATTAAGCAGTCGGATATAGTTAAAGAGAGGGATAATTTCAGCAACGGACTACCAGGCGCACGGCGGCCCATCACCCCTACCTCGTAGACATCCCTGCCACACTTACGAAGCGATTTGCTTCTACGAGTACGTTCATAATACATGCAGCCAAAGACTGGAATAGTCCTCTTGCGTCGGTATTACCATCCGATTATAATGTAGATGTTTTTAATGTCTTAAAAACAGAGTGAATAGGTTTTTATTAATCTAGTACGTTTTATCACCTCAGTTTACATCGCCACTTAACATCGGATGGGATTGTAGTCATGTAATGGCTTGAATATGGTAAAAAATGCAATACTTTCACTACGAAGAATCATGTAGCCATCAGCTGTTATCGAAGCTGTTTCAAAAGTGTCTGTTGCCATCCCCTCAAACCGGCTTGGTGTGGCTGCGTGGACTTCCCTTGACAGAAGCAGAGCAGCTCGGAGCACGACTCCTAGAGGGTAGGTTAAGTGGGTGGTGCCTACCCTCCCAAGCATTTTCATTCTAAACTCTACCATCGGAGACTAGTACTGAAACTGGTCAATTAAAAACTGGTATAACACGACAAGTGGCAGTGGGTGGGGCGTATAGCTCGCAGAACCAATGGACGGTGGGGTCCTGACATGCTGGAGTGGCGACCCCGAACCGGAAAGCGCAATGTGGGTAGACCTACGACTAAGTGGACCGATGACCTGATGAAGGTCGCGGACAATTGGTGGATGCAAGGGCTCATAACTGTTCGGTGTGGTGATCATGGGAGGTGGCCTATGACCAGCAGTGGGCGTTTGTGGGCTGATATAATGATGACGATAAGACGACAAACACCTCTACCTCTCCCGGCCGCCCTGTGAGTGCCGACCGACACATTAGCGCCGTGCGGCTATCTCGCATCTTTTCGGCCGTCGCATGCGCAAGTGCTGCTATCAAGATCCCCACCCAAGTGCTGTACGTTTTACGCGCTAGAAATCTTCACGGAGAACGACAAATAAATAAGTGTGTTAGATATCTTATCTGTTAGATACTGGCGAGCTCTGTGGCAGTTGAATGAATGAATGAATGAATGTTTTATTTGGTAATGATATATAGATTATACATAATTATAATACATTGGTATATAGATTATACATAAATTCTTACATTAAATTCAGATTCGCTATATGTGACAAATTCGTCGTGCAAATATTTCAAAAATAATTATTCAAAAATATGAGTGAGAATCCTATTCAGAATCCTCTCAGATTCTGAATAGAATTATCACTTGTGATGAAAGTGGATCCTGAATGATAATGGAGAATGTTCGTGGCACTGATTGGACACTGGAGAGGTGGACAAAATATGCACCAAATGCTGATTGAGTCAAAACAAGCTTCTTGTTAGTGTATGGCGGGGTGGATCTGTGCCGGCATTGTTAATTATAGCTTCCTAAGATCTGTCCCAGCAATTACTGCAGAGGTGTACTGTGAGAAATTGCAAATGATGATGGACAAGCTCGCCGCCTAACAACCGAGAATGTTAATTGTTCCAGTGCAGTCCTCCTTCACGACAACGCTTGTACACACGCCGCGCAACGGACCGTCTTTAAACTACAAGAGTTACTACTACTACTCAACACTCTCCGTCACCTGCCACACTCATCAAACCTTACTGTAACTGATTTCCATTTTTTTTTCGGAATTTAGGTAACTTTTTACTGGCGGAAAATTTCAAATCTGTTGAGGTGGTGAAAAAACGCCTTTAAATAGTTCATCGATTGCCATATCCACGATTTCTATAGCAGAAACATCAGTGAATGTACATTTAAATCTCAAAACTGTATCGACAATAATGGCCAATAATTCGATTATGAAATATATGCTTTTCATTTAGTACACTGGTGGTGCAGGTGCTAGACACGGCTTGCGATCGAAAGCTCGTAGGTTCGATCCCGGTTCCGTGCCATTGAGTTATTTCTAATTCATGTACGGTCTACATTATAGACACCAGTGTACTCAACGGAGAAGGAAAACTTCGTGCAGTAATCTGCATGCCCGCATGAGTGTGATAAGTCTACCAACCCGCACTAAGCCAGCGTGATGGACTACGCCTAATCCTCCTCCTGATTAGGAGAGGTCCGTGCCCCTGTAGCGGGGACGAATATGGACTGGGGACGATGGATACTTGTCATTTAAATGTTTGATTCTTTTATATATAAAACGACAATTTCATAGATAAAAAAACCTATGTAGCCTCGCTTTTGAATTCAAATATTTGACCGAGCACCCTACGATTCTAAAGGTCCTCCACGTTTTGGAAGCCAACAAAAATACTGGATCCCGGTGTCTCGTACATTCGAAACTCTCCCCCAGCCCGCTGCCCGCGGACGGGGGTGTCGACGCCCACCTCTCGCGGACGGACCGCTCAGTTTCACGGCACTAAATTATGCAAATATCTAACACTTGGACACGCCGGAGCACTTTCCAAACACGGCGAGAGCACGCGTCTGGCCCGTAATGAATCCGCTCATGTTATTTACCATCACGCCTCTGTGGTGAGGGAGTGTCCAGCGTAATCGTCACCTGAAGGCCACTGTTGGGCTATATCGTATACATATATAATTAATTTTCCTGACTGACTGACTGATTCATCAACGTAAAACTTAAACCGCTGCGATGATGCCTTTTATGTTATAAGCATACTTACATTCATACATACACTCACGCCGATATCCCATAAGGGCAGGCAGAGACCACAGTACATACTACATACATATATACAGTCACGCCTCCTTCCCACCGGTGCAGGCAGAGACTACTTCCTTCCACCCGCTACGATCGTTTGACGCAGCAAAATGGCCATCCGCAGCCCACACCTCGCCTCCGCGGGCAACGAGACGTGTCGAGAGGCGAACCACGATGCCGCCATTTTACAAGGTTCAAAAGTATTAAAGTTCCTCATTGCATTCCCACGGCGTAATGGAGAGGAAAGAAAAGAGGATGAGGTGGGAAAAGTATATTGAGAAAGAAATATGGAATTTAGGTGAAGGACTATAGGATACTACTATCTCGGAAGGAGAAGGAAGAGACAGTAGTAACTCGGGGGGCCGGGGTCACTTACCCGTGTACTGAAGTCTATTTGCCGGATAAGCTAAAAGACTAAGTACTCCCTGACCTTATGTTATAAGCATCCACAAAGAAGGAATTTTTGGAAATTTCACCCCTAAGAGGGTAAAATAAGGGATGAGCAATTGAATAGAAGTCCATCATTTTCAAAGTAAGGGGCACGGAATTTCATATACCTGCTTTTGTTAGAAATTAATCTACACGTATATCGACGTTTTTCGAAATTTTGCCCTTAAGGGGGTTGTAAGTTTACATGGGAAATTTGTCACTTTTGAAGGAATAACCACAAATTATTTTATACCTGCTTCTGGTTAGAAACGTACACGTATATCCGCGTTTTTCAAAATGTTACCCCTAAGAGGGTGAATTAGCTTAGTAATTTTAGCCCCTATTGGGAACACCGCAAACGTCATTTACAAAGGGGTACTACAGTAATACGGTAAAACCAAAAATTTAAAAAACACGCAAGCAAAGCTGCGGGCATTAGTTAGTATTACGATACTAATAATATACGTATTATTAGATAATCATCATTAATATGTTTATGTCTACTGCTAAGCAAAGGCCTTCCTCATTAAACTATCTCACAGATGACTGCAGTAAATATTCCCCTAGCATATGGAAACCAAGTGCAGCAATGCACTTGATTTCCATATGGTATATGGCATCAATGATTTATTTATACGTACAGTATAGACTTCAACATAAAACAACGTTAAAAGAATATTATAATATGGTGTGAGCTCTTTTCTATAATAACTCAATTAGCCCCACGGTTTTGCATTTATTATAAACATGAGCTTTTTAAACTTTCACGCCTAAATCGCCATTATTATTCTCACATTCTATTGGGCCGCAATGTACGAGTGATTCGTAGTGGTCGACTCCCTGGCGGGCATTCGCCGCTAACTTCACTCGTATCACCGTGACTGCACGCTCGCCGCCATCTTCCGATCAGTCTGCCGCGCGACGTCGTGGAGGTAACATTAAGTTTTTAGTAGCTTTTGTTGTTTTGCCACACCGGTCCCAACAACACCGGGTATTCACACAATTTTATAAAATACAATATTTTTAAATAAAATCGGTGTCAAGTTAATTGATGAAGTGTTAGACTGAGTTCACCATTGACAATCTCGAGTGTAACGTAGTGGTTCCAACTCGCGATCAGCGTGACTGCATTTCTTTGGTGGTGTGAGCTCGCTGAACTGTAAAAAGGTAAGTTTTTGTATTGAATCGAATTGAATATCGGGCGTCGGCGGCCGTCGGGGAGCCGAGCTCCTGCGAATCGATTGTTCGGCTCGGGTACTAATGCATAGCTGCGTGCGGCTGGCTAGGGTTGTACACCCTCGCTCCGCGCACTGCTCGGACCTATTTGTCGTTTCACTCCTGGTCTTGAACTGGTAGGCCGCGGCGCGTCGCTCCTGTATTATGAATTATTTATAAACATTCTTCTATAAAATGGTGTTGTTTTTTCAGCTGCACTCCGACGATGTACGTTTCGTGTAAGTCGTGGTTAGATGTACCTACTCGTAGTGAGTGAACGAACTCGGATCGCTCGTTCTACCCTCGTTTACATAAACAGTTCGTGTAAGGATCAAGATTGAAATAGGGTATTTATTTTGGTAACGAAATGCTCTAATGTTTATCACCGTGCAATCATTGGTGCTATGATCTTCAAACATTTAATTCTTATAGCTATTTATGCAGAAAGCAGCCAAGCGGGGGAAACAGTACTAATAGAATTATGATCGTGCATTCATTTTTCAATCGATGTTTGCACTGCGGGTACTTGTTAACTCATATCCGTGTGATTCGCGATATCGACACGGTCGCCTGGGTAAAAAATTCGACAGTCCTAAGAATTCTGGTTCCGTATAAATTGGTAGTTCAGTGGTACCAGACTCGGCATGCGATCGAAAGGTCGTGAATTCGATGCCGCTCCTAAACCACTGAGTTACTTCTAATTCACACGAATTAGAAGTCTACGTTCGGTACGGTCTACATTATAGACACCAATATACTTAACGGAGAAGGAAAACTTCGTGAGGAAACCTGCATGCCC
>WUAW01003770.1:6341-17189 GCA_017165845.1 Thaumetopoea pityocampa | reverse complement strand
TATTATTAGGTCAATGATTCCAATACCATTCATTACCATCTTTTCCAGTCCAAATATGAGTAATTATTATTCATCAGGTATATCATTACTATTTATCACAATGATATTTATTTGTTATCAACCAGATATTAAAAGTAATTTTGTTTAATGTCCTATTTTTACTTTCGATTCTTAGATGTACGGTGGTATGCGAGGCATCAAAGGCCTGATTTGGGAGACATCTGTACTAGATCCTGATGAGGGTATCAGATTCCGCGGGATGTCCATTCCGGAATGCCAGCAGAAGCTGCCCAAGGCTAAAGGTGGAGCGGAGCCACTACCCGAAGGTCTCTTCTGGCTCTTGGTTACTGGTGATGTACCCACCGAAGCCCAAGTTAATGCCTTGTCTAAAGAATGGGCACAAAGGTTAGTAGTATTATTTTCTTGCAGCAGATTTGTGTGTACAATATTAGTTTTCCATTTCGTACCTCAGTTATAAAACGAAACTCAATTACAAAAAAAGAAATACTTTGTTGTCAGAATGTCCAAGTGGCAAGGTCTTTTTTGGTTAAGTTTCATATCATATACTAATATAATAATGCTGCAATTTTTACATTTAAGTTTATTGCAGTAGATTCAAGTGAAATGAACTTTTGAGATACATTTTACAGTTTAGTCTTCATAGCCACAGAGTTTACGGCAAAATTTTTTTGGGCGTTCGAACGCAGTATGCGTAGTCAGAAATGGAATCCTATAAATATTTAGGTGTATTATAACTCTTCTAATAATTTTTGATCGAGTAAAATTATTTCAGCGACTATTGTGAAAGCCGTTGAAATTTGCAGGTACTTAATAAATTAGCACTCATCGAAATAAACATTGTATCAACACTAATCCAATTGATATAATGTTAACTTTATTTAAGTACGTTTTTATGAGTCAATGGTATATAAATCTTATGCCCACATTAAAGAATTTTATTATGTTCAAACACTAAAACTGATAAAAACGCCCCCTGCGTGTGTGTCATCATCATCATCATTTCAGCCCATAGCTGTCCACTGCTGAACATAGGCTTCTCCAATCGAATTCCAGCGCGACCGGTCCATAGCCACCGGTCCATAGCCACCTGCATCCAACGAGACCCAGTGCGTGTGTGTACGAACACAAATTAATATTTAATTTAAAATGGTGACCTAGTCTCAAGTCAAATCAGTGCATGCTTTATCACACAACTGAATAATATGTAGCTGTGTGTAAAATAGCATGCCTTCCAATAAAGTAAAGGTAAATGAACAGAAATAGCACGTTAACGCTTAAAGCGATCTATTTTTATCACGGTTGTTCGAATCTTTAAGCGAACAATTCTTGTATGTATTTAATAGGTTGCTCCGAAGTGGCTCTAACGATTTAGATGTAATTTTGCATTTATATAATGTGTCACTTTCTAAGTTTATGTGGATAGAGGCTATTTCTTAGGACACGAAAGAAAAATTCACTCTTTTTTTTATAAAATGTACAAAGCCCTTTATTGTTGTGTAGCTGATATCTATAATCCACACACACACAACAGATGTCACACTAACTACACTTAATGCCATTTATCTATTTATTTATTTATGGTACGAATAATAGATCACAGTCAATCTTATCATTACAAATTCTTAAGAGATTCTAGACTATAAACTATAAAGCTGCACACACATAGAGACAAGCATAAGGCAATTGGTTCATTAGAATACTAATTATTCAACATACATATAGGTCCTTGAATGGAGACCACGTACTAGCAAGCGCAGTGTGGGACGGCCACCTACGAGATGGACCGACAACCTGGTGACGATCGCTGGGTCTCGCTGGATGCAGGTGGCTATGGACCGGTCGCGCTGGAATTCGATTGGAGAGGCTTATGTTCAGTAATGGACAGGTACGGGCTGAAATGATGATGATGAACATACATAGTATTATTATTATTATATTAAGATATATTAAGGAATGATATGTTAAAGAAAATTATTCCATTATTATTATATTGAAATGTTAAGGAACTACACTCAGAAAATGTAAAAGCATCCGTTTGTTTAATCCAGGGCTGAACTACCAGCGCACGTCGTGTCCATGTTGAATAACTTCCCGAACAAACTCCACCCCATGACGCAACTGTCGGCTGCCGTCACCGCACTCAACTCCGAGTCCACATTCGTCAAGGCTTACAACGAGGGTGTGCACAAATCGAAGTACTGGGAGGTAAGTTTCTGCTAAATGTTGCGTAACGCTTATCTGGCGGTGCTATGATATTGGTTGCGATAAAGATATGTTACGGTGTTTGTGCTTTATATAATATGTACGATATAGCTATAAAGGATGAATAACATTCCTTTTTGTTCTCTGTCGCTCGCATCGTTATTGCTGTGCGATAGAACGAGAGCCAACCCTGTTACCGAATCAATTTTTTAATCGGTTATTGTCAGGGTTCGTGATTTTAAAAATTATTCATATAATTATAGGTTTATTAATTGAGACTGTTCGTTACAAAGTGAGATTTGAAATAATACTGCATATGTATGATTAAAATCTTACAGACATTTGCTTTCACAGTAAATTTAAGAGTCAAAATAAAATATGTACAAACCAAAAAAATTAATTTTATATACGTATTTTAGTAACGTAGGTACCGAATAAAATACTTTTTTATTGCACACCAGTTTAATACATTTAAATAAAGTATTATATTACAATCACGTAAAGTGTCCATAGGGCAGACTTATCGTGAACTGCGATTTCTTACAGACAACCCTTTTACGGAATTTCACACGAATCGCTTCATGCTTCCTCCGTTTTGACATGATTGTAACATAGTTATCCCAATAACCAAAAATCGTAAGCTTTCGCATTTGTTACATGTCTGTTAATGGCTTAAAGGATTTTCTTATTTAAATTTCACAGTTAAGAAAATTTTCACAACTAAGAACTATAATTGTTTATTTAACTATAATTGTTTTTTTTTGTATACATTAATTTGCAATTTTGATTTTTTCTTAATTATTATCATCATCATCATAATTATCATCATTATCAGCCCGTGAAATGCCACCGTTGGACGTGGGTCGTCTCCTCTTTAAAAGGGAGGGATTTGCCATAATCATCACGCTCGGCAGGTGTCTTGAAAATTTATTGCATACATATAGCAGTACTTTTGAATTGTAACAGCGCTGATTACCATTAACCTGATACACCCCGTAGCTGATTCACTCAGTACCCTCGGGAAGGAAGGGAGTGACGATATTGTTATGCCGGTGCTACACTCGCAAACTAATACTTTAGATACTGATAATTCGAGAAGTATTAGTTAACATTAAATTCATTTAAAATAGACTTATTAAGCAGTATATTTGATACTCTGGCAACAAATTTGCTTATATTATCAGAATGTGTCTAGTCTAATTAGAGGTTTTCATGATTATAAAGTAGTAAGTTTATTATATCAATGCTAATTCATTGTTATATCATTCTCGGGACAAACATGATTAATAGCGTACGTATTATTCTGAACGTTAATTGGACTTACACGAGCATATGCTGTATTTATTGTGCTAAACTGGTTGTTCCTGACGAATGTTCCAGTATAAATATTACGATCGTAAAATGTAGGAAAGTTACGTCGGAATTTAACGTCGAATAATTCCCCTCTTGATCAGGGGAGCCGTGCCCCTGTAGTAGGTACGAATATGATATGATAATCCCAGGACACTGTTGATAAATATTATATTATTATTGCTTAAACTAAAGTATAACTAGTAGAAGCTGTATCAGAGCTTTAGCACACGAGCTCTCTTATATTTAATTCATTTTAATAATAGTACAACGTAAATTATATACTTTTCATTCGGGGCTGTTAGCATTAATGTAATGGTACAGAATCATCATCACAAACCCATCTATTGTCCCACTGCTAGGCAACAGTCTCCTCTCAGAAATAGAGGGATTGTGGTATAGTCGACCATGGTGGCCTAATGCGGGTTGGCAGATTTCACACACCGTTAAAATAAAATAACATGCTTATAAGTTTCCTCACGATATTTTCCTTCACCGTTTGAAGCCAGCGATAATTAATTATTAAATTATTAATACATACATGAATTCAAAAAGTCAGAGATGCCTTGCCTTGGATTTGAATTCCAAATGTAAGACTTGGCATGCATGGCCATACCATTGGGAACAGAATAATCAAGAGGATTGTAACAACCCCTGAAATGTTTGGAGACACAGGCAACTTTATGTCCATGATCATGTCTTATATAGCTGTATATGGTCTGACGTCCTACTCGTAAATCTCGATCTTCATCGTTCGTACATCACCCAGGACCTATTGATTTGTATCCCATCCGAAACAAGAACTTTGCAATGCAACTCATTTTAGATTGTAATGCGTCATCAGACACGAAATAATTCGTCGTTGTGAACAAATTTGACATTTAGAACGTATCCTTCGATATAATTTCGACTTCGATATGTTTGTGAATGGCTCTGCAGATACTAGATGTTAGAAAAGATGAGTCCTGTGCTAGCTGATCGATTTGTACTGCTGTAATTAACAACACAGCATTTTCCAATCATAATAAATTATCAAATAATGTATTTCGTCTGCGGCAGTATGTATATGAAGATACAATGAACCTGATCGCGAAATTGCCTGTGGTTGCGGCGACAATCTACCGCAACTCGTTCCGCGACGGCAAAGGCATCGGCGCTATCGACAGCAACAAGGATTGGTCGGCCAACTACTGCACCATGCTCGGCTTCGACGACCCACAGTTCACCGAGCTGATGCGCCTTTACCTCACCATCCACAGGTAAAACCAACAACGCATACCACCTGCGCCTACGTCAAGGCAATTTTTAATTTTCAGCCTCATACCTATCCTTCCCTTCATTTACTCCTATCAAGACTATGTCGACTTACGCTGCTGATCGATGTAGGAAGGCGGTGCTATGTGGAACTCAAACTTTCAAGTTCGTCAGCCAAGAATATCTTCGCTTCGTCATGTTTGTCCTCTATTATGTTTAAATTATCATCGGACCATGTGATAGGAATATAGGATTGGAAGAAAGATCCTCCAACTAAGCCGTTGCTCTGTCTCGCGTGATCTTCGTTCGTTCTTGTGGGGGACTGTTAGAATATGGTTGCCGGCTGAAAGAACTGCGTCGACATTCAACAGCAACTCCACCTATTATTTATAATCGTACCATATTATTTATAATCGGATGATAATCTTAATACTGAACTGGTCTTAAATGTAACACTTTAATATATTATCAGATAAAGACAAAACAATTTGCATGAAATGTTCTTTAACTCTTTCGCTACCAACGTCACATACGGGTATATGTGAGGACCCGATTTTCATACCCGAGCCCGGCGTCACAAATATGTAACGGGTGTTCATTTCCTATTAATCAAATGTCACATATATGCGACGACGGGGCCATCAAAGGAATTATCTATTTATAGCCCAGTGTCACATATGTGTATTGGTTTTTATAATTGCTAATTATTTAGTTTGCAATTAGTTAGTACATTATAGATACATCCTACAAAAATAAATGTTAATTGGTATCATATTTAAATAAAAAGACGCCTGGGTTCTGGTTGCGGTTCTGGTAGCGAAAGGATTAATTTGCGCGTTAAACCTTTTGCAACTTCTAATACCATTTTGCGACCTGTTTTTAAAATATCTTGATAGAATACAAAACAGTACAGTATAAATGAAATTAAAGATATTTTTAGATATAAAACCTTACATAATTCTATAAGAATGTAATTTGGCACATTACTCTTCCTCATCTGAGCGTTACCGCAATATAGTCAGGGTCCGATATTATTAATAGAACGGGTCCTAATGACCGACTTCCATCTGAAATCATCCCCATAGCCTCCACATGCCCTGCGAAGACTTGTGTCATCCTAGACCACCAGTAGAGACACACTTTAAACGGCAAGGAAACGCAACCATTATGTCTAATCGCTCAACTATTGTAAATTCAAATTAAAACATTTACTGCCGGGTGAAAAAAGAGGTGCCTACGGTTACTACGGTTTGGGAAAGACCTCATAAAAAATGATATTTACCTAACTTAAAAAGCAATACATTAATCCTCTTGTAATGAAATTAGACCATTTATAACGTATAAATTTATTTGAGTGAATTCAAATCTCGGGAATCAAAATTTTTTTTGTTAAATATAGTCGCTCGGATACGGGTGGGCGATACTTTTGCAATGGCACCGCCCCACAGGCAGCCAATGTGTTAAATTGCCTGTGGCCCACAAAAACTAATTAAAATCGAAATCACGACTCACTGTAAAGTAGAGGTTATCATTTAACCCCTTAGTTCCCAAAGTGGTCCAGGTGGACCGGATGGACCAGAGGTCCACCGGAACCAGCTAAATTTTGAAAGTGGTATATGGGAAAAGTCTGGGATCCTCTGATTTAACCAATAGGATATTCATGCAGTTAACGACATTATCATCGGACACGTCATGAAAATTCATTCACCTTCTCAATGTTAGATTAGATAAGTGAAGATATTCGTAAGCTGTTGAATATCTTCAGATTTAGCATTAAATTATGGCCAATAAAAGATTTTATTTGCTTTGTTGCTATGGCAAAATAATCAAATTATACTATTTAATTCATGTGGGTGTACCAAACGGTTCAGGGATCAAATATAATAACTCCATATGGAAAATACGAGTTTTATATAAATATTTTATATAATTTTAGATAAATAGTGATTTGATTGACATTATTGCTTAATGGTTGATAACATTTAGTTAACATAATACACTAACATCCTTATACGAATCTACATTCGACGAAGGAGACACGATCCATATCTTTTTCTGTTGAGCTCATCAAACTAAATAATTCCTTCATTAACATACTAACGTGCAAATACTTATCACAGCAATTGTATATCTAACTAACCCTATTAACAACGTGACTATGTATTGTCGCGTCCTTTTTTTTCATACTTATTACCCTGGTTGTAGGACTTTCCATCTAAGGACCCTCTGTCCTTTCACTCCCAAAATTCTCTATTTTCACCGCACATTACCCCCTAAGTTTATTATACTTTCACAACGTATACTAGCAGAATTGTACCGAATTAGTCAAACGCCATAAACTAAGAAATAAGAACACACTAACATTTTTTTATGTTTTTAAAACCAGCTTAATAAATTTAACTAACGTCAAACTAACAACTAATTGTACTGTACTGTGGCGAAATAAATTAATATGAATATTATTAAATAATACTGTGAACTATAAGATTCTTGTCTAACGTGGTGCTTATGGTATACCTTTCCGCTTATGGAGGAAGCTGAGATAATGATAAGGCTGGCTATGTTGATTAAATCATCGTCACAATCAAATTATACTATGGAGTATGTATTCGTATTCCGTTATGATAAATGCGTAAATGTATGGGTTGGTTTGTTTTTCCATTTTTAGATCGTCATCATCATCAGATTTTTATTTACTTTTTATTTTGTAGACTTTGTTTTTCGCATGGATATACATAGCTGAACCATATAGTGACAGACTAGTTTTCCTTTGGGATACGTAATGTTTAGTCCATATGAGTAGAGCGGCGGGTAAAGCTGGTATAACAGCCTAGCGAATGGTAATAAAACATTAAATTGTTTGTATAATTAACTCTCCGCAACTGCTAATGTGTGATCGTTACAATTGTTATAACATATTTGCTGGCTGATTGTGATAATAACGCATCAATAAAACCGTGATGTTTTATTAATGCGTCTGGGCGTATCGAATATATATCATTGAGTAACTATGTACCCACACTGGGGTAGTTGTTCTGTGATATATATCTGTCTCCCTTTTTGGCGTGTTAGATCTTCTCTCAGGCGCGAGTCAGGTCGTAATCATCCAATGTTGGCTCATTGTGGATTGGTATACTTCACACACCCTTGCAGAGGCATCCAAGTTTTATTATACTACATACTAATTTGTAATACATACGCAACAATATTATGAAGGCTGGTCAGATGTGATTATAACAAATAATACTCCTAAAGTTCGCATTCGTCCAAACTGCCACTAAATTTTTGCCTATGAATTTGTGGTAGTTTGTTTGTCAGCCCGTCTATTTTTTTTATCTCTTCACAGGTTTAATTGAATATAGTTACTTATCTGGTTTCGAATGGGCGCGTGAGTGTGATGGTTTGTTAGGTGTCTTCTAGCATATCTATATTCGTTATCAGGCAGCGAGCAGATAAATAAAACGATAATATCGTTTGCACTGACAGCTTGAACTTTGCTATTCAAAACATCCATTTATCGATGGATTAACCAATAAATAGTTTTATCTTGGGTTTAAATAGATTTTTTTAATATAATGGTATATTGCCATTATATGTAGATTGTATTTATAGCCCCTTGTATATTACAACCCAGACAATAAGAGCCGAGATTAATAAGCAGAAGAAAAATAAATTAAACAGCCTGGGTGGTTACTGATGTCGCTAAGAAAAGTCGAATTTCGATGGTGACATCTATTGGCTTAAATTAGAAAATATTCATACTTTGAAAATTATATCAGCCCGTAGTTTTCGTGTGGATACTTCTATTAGCCCATTTCAAAGGCGAGATGGTCAACTTTGTAATTAATTGCAATACCCAAAGGCTGACTGGTCGAGAAGCCATAAGTGTGTTGTGATATTTTTGAAATCAGTAATTGCCACTAATTACAGAAAGTTGTTGACCTATAAAAAATATAAGCGATTTGATGTATGCTCGCGTCGCGTTATTTTAAACTCTGTTGTTACAGATTTCATGCAAATTGTGTTTTGACTTACATTATTACATTTAAGACCAGTTAATATATTTAAGACCAGTTAATTTATTTAAGATCAGTTAATTTGTATTTTAAAACGCTACGCGGAAAGCCGGTGGCACAATTCTGCTCCTTATACTAAACACGGTCCACGTCTTAGTTTAAAAAAATCCCTAAACACAGTGCTAACTTTAGAACTTGTTTTGTAATAAAGAAAATTTTAATGAATCGGTGTTCATTACCTAATATGGCTATTGTATTCAATGGCTAACAGTGTAGCCCATGGACACAACTTTGCACCGTGGGGTCGGCGTAATAATGGCGACACTATAGGTAATACGATAATCAGCCGAGAACACTTTCATTTGATATATAATTAATGTACTTGGATTGCTCTAGAATGTTCCATTTCTTATTGTGCAGTGACCACGAAGGCGGTAATGTGTCGGCGCACACAACGCACTTGGTGGGTTCGGCGCTCAGCGACCCCTACCTGTCCTTTGCCGCGGGTCTCAACGGTCTTGCGGGACCCCTTCACGGCCTCGCTAACCAAGAGGTACACGCTTTTTTTACTTCTTCATTCTTATATTACTGACAAGTCTAGTTCTATTGTTTGTTTTTGAAGGTAACACTGAAATTGATCGATTGCCGTCTTACATCATTATAATGGTGGCAAAAGTTTTGGAAAATTAAATGTCATCACCAGTATTTTTTTTAAATACACCTCTCGCATTAGGATTAATTCCTGTGTCGCGGGGACTTTACAAACATTCAAATAACGGGACCACAGAACACCCAGACTCAGAACAACAATTTGTGGATTACACAAAGTTGTTGTCCCGTGTGGGGATCGAACCCACAACACTCGACAGCGCAGTGGAGAAGCGGCCACTTAAACTACTGCGCTATCCGTACAGTCAGTTTAATTGCTATTATTGCAAAATCGATAGTAAAACCCACAGTACAAGCGAGAGTGGCTTAATATCAGCATACAATATCCTTTAGGTGGGACTTGTCTCCTTATTCCGTATATCGATCGTTTTTTTATTATATTTAAGAAATATTTTTTTATTAATTTAAGAATACTTGAGATAACGAATTAATCGGCGAAGTTTCCCCTTTAATGACGTCCATATCTTTTAAAGATTGCAAAACGATTGAATTATCTACACAAATGATATTATTTAAAAAAGTTGTTATGATTAAAGCGTATTAAAAGAAAATGTTTATTCACATAAATGTTTGTACACTTTAAAAATAGCATTTTTAATTGAAGTTTCAAGATGCTATTATTATATTATTAAAAACAATGTGCACAATATATAAAGTGCTGATAATGGACTTTAATAATTAACAGTTTGATAGTGAACGTTGGTAATGGAATACAGAGCACATCGTTCAATATAAATCAAGTATCTTACATTGTAATAAGTGGTATCCGAGTGAGTAATATGATGCTATCTCGCTGTATGGCGTCGGCAAATTTATAAATAACATCGCTTTATCTCTGCCCGTGGGTATTGGAGAGACAGTTGAGGGCATCAAAACAAAGCTGTATTTAACTCTGTCTCAGAATCTCGAATAAATGAATATTTGCTGTGACAGAAGTTACTATCGTTCCACCACAAAAGAAATCTGTATTTCTTTCACCTTAATATCAGTATGTACATGGGATATTCCATACATAGATACACTCACGCCGATGTCCCATAAGGGTAGGCAGAGACCACTTCTTTCCACCTGCTACGACCATTTAATGTAGCAGTGGTTATCCGCAGTCCACATTACGCCCCGCGGGCAACGAGACGTGTCGGGTGGCAAACCACGACGCCGCCATTTTATAAGGTTTAAAGGTGTTAAAGTTCCTCATTGCATTCCCACGGCTTTAGTGGAAAGGAAAGGAAAGAGGACGAGGTAGGAAAGGTGTATTGAACAAAGAATATGGAATTTAGGAAAAGAACTATAGGGTATAGGATACTACTATTTCGGAAGGAGTAGGAAGAGACAG
>WUAW01003767.1:3392-19806 GCA_017165845.1 Thaumetopoea pityocampa | reverse complement strand
AAATGCCTAAGGCATTAAGTCCGCCTGTACATGTTTTATGTATGAAGTGTAAATAAATAAATAAATAAAACAATAGATACTATACTATTAGTTCAGGTTATAGATTCTATACGACTAAAGTAATATGCGACTTTGTCCAAGCTGCATTCAGTAAACCTAAAATAAAATAAGTTAGGGCCATGTACAGCACAAACGATTTAATGCGGCCGAAGTACATCAAGGCACCCAACTTTTGATCTACAGAGTTCAAAATAAGATTATGACCATACAACACCATTTAACCGATTACCATAGAACTTAGCACATCTAAGTAGTTTTTCGTTGAAAAGATTTTTATGCTGTCCATTTTACTGCACCATGTACACTACTATACACTTCAACCGATCGTCTTGAAAATTAATACTCATATATATTTGAACAGGGTGAATATTTTCACGCAATCCATTTTGATGTAAGTCACCACTAGATGGCACTGCGTGGACGAAGCCGCCGTCTATCTCTCTGTTAATGGTTAAATATTATGTAAGAATAAAGTTTTTATCTTTATCTCTTATCTCTTTTATCTCTTTGCTGTATGATATCTACATAATAGTAGCGTCGCTTAAGCTTTTCCATGAATACCGTGAAGATCAACTAAGGGATCTATCAGGATAATGAACACTAGCGTTATCTTATCATTAAATTTTCTACCGCGACCTTCAGTACGCATACCAAGCGCAGAGATTATGCCAAATGGCTTCTTTTTAACGAGGAAACTCATATCCAGCAACAGAATTTACGGACATGTAATAATAATGATGAAGATTTTAAACTCCTAATACTCACAACAACAGTATTCATCGGCAAATGTCTTAAATGTTTATGTTTAATATCTACAGTAATGTTTTACAAACTGAGATCCTTTGCCCTACCCTTTTTCTTTTGGAAATAAAAAGTCTGTGTTAACCGCGAACGGCCTTTGCATAATCATTGGACAGAAGAGTGAACGCAGAAGTGTACTCCAGCTGTTTTGTCGTCCGTCCCTTACTTACATAACAAATAATAGTACACCTATTCTTCGCATTTACATTATGGTACGAAAAGTGTAAGTAGTTTTTCCATATATGAGTACATAACTCGTATGTATCCAATACAGTCTTCAATCGGTTGAAAGCGAAGTTACAGATGTTACAGAAAAACTGATGGACCGTTGATTGAAATAGTTTAACAAGATTGAGCTTCGCTAGAAGAAGTACATTAGCGATTCGCGTTCAAATAGGCGTGGATTTATTTCCGGTCCCATACCAATGGGTTATTTCAAACCACTGGGTTGAAAGGTTGAAACTCAACGGAGAAGGAAAACTTTATAAGGAAAATTGCATACCTAAATAAGTGTGTTAAACCCACTCCAGGTCAGCGTGGTAGACTACGGCCAATCACCCTCCTGATTACAGGAGGTACCCTGGATGGGGTCCGGTGCGTTTCCACTCCTACAAGAAAAAGATTATATAATCCGATGCTGTCAGAACTGGCCCCGTAACTTTCAAAATCCCTGCATAGATTAGTATCATTGAGAAAATAGTCGGAGCAAGAAAGAAACTACCATAACAAGAAAGTTTACATGTAAATATTAACTCATAACTATCATGAGAATAAAATTCTTCAGTGCTCTATCAAATTTGAACTCCGATCGCTCTGAAAGTGAGGCACGAATCCACTATGCTATGAAGTTTTTTTCTATTGACTTGTGACAATTGAAATGTAATATATACTACATTAACATCGACAGCAGAATGTTTTTATGCTGTTTTCCTCTACTCGAGCTTGGCTCGGATTACTGAGTGCCTTCTACGAAAGGGTGGTTCAGTTCCCCTATAACAAATACTGAGTCACCTTATTCCGCGAATTGCCTTTGATTATTGATGTAATATATATTACAACCTGTTTTTGGATAAGGTGTATGTTATGTTTGAGTCCAGTTTCGTACAATATTTGTGTAAGATGTTTATGATGATGATTTCTGATAATTAAACCTAAATTTTACTTTTTACACTTATACTGAGCGAGTAAGTAAAATTTTTAATAAGTTATGTAGGCAATTTAATTTAAATTTATTTAGCACAACTCTAGAACCTGCTAGACGGCAACTGAGCCTTAATTTTTTTGTCTAATCTGTTTGATTATAATGTATTTATTTCCTATTTAAAATGTACGTTTTTTATTTCACTATCATCATTGTTATTCTTAATAAATAATCGTTGCATATGAGACTCTTTCCTAAATCCTTAATATTTGTATCTTTCTGTAACGTGACAATTCTATTCACACAATATTATTAATATTAATTTCTTTTATGCCTGTAAACCTGCTCTGTAATTTGCTCTCTGTTAAATATACTTATTCTATTTTATTGTATCATAGCTTCTGTTGATTTTTCATCCATAAATAAATACATAAATTATAACCAAGAACATCATAAATATTCTATTATTTCGAAATATTTATCACGGAATATTTCATAAGTAGTAAATCGTTCTTCATAGCGATTCCAACTCATATAAACTCGCAATGATACGTAAAAATGTTTCAATATATTATTCCAAATTCGAAAGATTGCTTCGAAAACTCAGAATCTCGATATGTGGTTCTATCGTATCTTCAAAATAAATGTAAAAACTGTTCGGGTTGAAGTGCAAAGCGAATTCAATCTCATTACTGACGGAACCGCGGCGCGCTCGGAGCCGTAGCCGGCCGCGCGAATGATCACACGCCTCCAATTTAATTTCGTTAGCTATAATGAGATTCACTCAGAATTAATATAGGTTTTTGGATAAGGTAAACCTGTTTACACATCTCTGCGGAGCACGCTTTCGCATCACAATAACACATTTTAAATTGACTGCCATTATATTTACTGAGCTATATAATTATTAGAAAAAGACAAGAAAAACATACAAACAAGAAAATGATAGACAAAGAACAAATTAGAAAAAGATAAATTAAAATAGTTGAAGTTTACTAGTATAAATGAGGAAATAAACTTCTATAATACAGGGGAATTACATAAAGGCTCATACCCAGACGTAACGCCATGTGGGCTGATATGATGATGATGGTGGTACTCAGAGGCTCAAATAAAAAGACGCCATCACTCTACTTCCTATGTTTACATCCGTGGAGTCACCCTGGCTGACTGATTGCGCACTTTCATGGTAAAAGATTAATGTAACTCGACGCATGTAGCCGTCGCTCTAAAGAACAAAGTCAGTGAAGGCAAAATATGATCTCAAAGCTCCTTTACTTAGTAGGAATCCGACACGCCCAACAAATTGTCCTTGCAGCCTGCAATAACCCTATTCAAGACATTCTACGCAACAAAAAAGAGATGTGGTTACAAAAATCAAGAAAAAATGCTCTAATGTTTTGTCTAAATAAAAGAAGTGCTGATAAAAGAAGATCTGGCTGACGAATAATTATACGAATTGGGGTAGAAATGTTGAAAGTGGAAAACGACGAGAGGAAAAAAGAGTACCTACCTCAAATAATTTATTTCGAAAAGGTCAAAGTATGCATGTAACTTTAACCGACGAAACTCTTTGAAAGAATTATTTTATTAAGTAAGATATTTCAGAATCGAATGCATGTTGAAAATTAACGTCTCAGCCCGCCTTCATGAGCAACCCTCTCCTTCTACGATTGCTACAAGAATCGATTAAGGAGTAATAAGCGGCAGCGTAATCTAACAAATTAAAGAATATTTACTGTAACTATAACATGAACTCCAATCGTGAAAGTACCTGTTAATAGAAGAAACCTATCTCTAACAGTGTAGTAGACTAAATAGCTAATAAGATGAAAGTAAATAATTAATGAACCCGATGTACGGAAACTAGAAAATACTGTTATGGAAGTCTTTAGAGCTTACTTCAGGAACATAATCGTACGTTTATTTATACTAAATAGACTACCATTTGTTTGAAAACGTACGCTGCAGATATCAGGTATTTCCATTCAGACGCCACATTAAATTTTCTGTGATTTTTTTATTGTGGTTAGTTAAGTGTATTTGTTGTTAAATAAAGAACCACTCGTCAATTAAATCACAAATGAAAGAAAGAGAGAAAGTTTCACGCTTATAATATTAGTGGGATGTATGTATATTGAATTTGCGTTGTTTTATCTCGTAGCTAAGACAAACGACTTACGTCTCTGTAAGTCAAAACCACCACTCAAAGACTTCTGTAATACCAAAGCATAGTTGTTTTAACTTTATACATACAAATTTATATAAGTATATATCTCTACTGTTATAAAATTGAGAAATGTCAATTTTTCAAAAATTAAAGACATTTAAAAACAAAATACTCAGATCGACTAATTAAGAGTTTCTAAAACCAAATCCATCGATGTTTGTTTGTTCGGGCTTCACGCAAAAACCAGCAAGTATATTTTAGTTAAACTATTACAATCTTAAAAGTACTATTCACAGTTAAATAATGCAGCACGATTCATCAAAATCGGTCCAGTAGAATTGAAGATACAGCTTGATTCCTGTTTTAGTAGCTGCCTTTAAGGTACGAGGGGTTATATATATATATATATATATATATAAAATCACGCGGGTGCAGCTGCGGGCAAAAGCTAGTACAGCTATAAAATCACTTACATTAATTTGATTAACTGTTAATTATATTTTTATCTATGTAAATCTAATATCTTTGTTACTTTAACTTTTTATTGTTACATTACCTTTGATCCACAAAGATAAATGTTCTGTGAATGCTAGAGCAATTTATCCCTAGTGTAGTAATAAGTACAGTTCGTTTCATCCATAGATCTTCATGAACCGACTGGACAGAAGTTACGAACCATTTTCCGGGCGAAAAATATATAAAATTGTTCTAGAGCCGTAGTTCCCAAAGTGGTCCAGGCGGACCCCCAGGGGTCCACGGGAGACTCGACGGGGGTCTACGTTTATTACTGCTTATAAAACAGTATATCAGGGTACATAATTAATGCTGAAGCTCAATTGATCCCACAGTCAAACCGAGTGTTCGTTTTTGTGGGGCTATGTATTGTACATTGTATTGTCTTGTATGAGTAAGTAATTAAATAAATTATAATAATAATATCAGTATATGAGTATTAGTCGCATATTACTTATATTATTAATTAATATTCATGTATATTCACATATAAGCACAATGTACAAATTGACTAATGATAAATGTATTGATACATATTGACAAATGTCAATATGTATCAATACATGAATATTAGCCTCATATTACTTACATGTGGTTAATATAATATTTCTTAATTACTATATAATTACACCAATTATGTGTGATTATGTAACTCTTTACGTATTGTGATATTTAATAGAAACACTAAAATAACGACAACACAAGCTGATCTTTAATACAATGGTAGGAGTTTTGGCGGCAACCCGAGTGAAGCGTCATTTAGTTTTATTTTAGTATTGTATATTAGTTTATTGTAAGTTTATCCAAGACCTTACATTCTCCGCTACCCCACACTTTGACACATTTACATGCTTATGCTTCTTGGCATCTGATTGGCTCAGTGATAATGACCCTAATTTATTATTTATTCTACTTATTTAATTATTTTATAAATATTTTATTGTGTCTATTACCGGAGTAATCTTAATTTGGAGCTAATTTAATGTGTGTGTGAGTGTCAACAATATTATATATTTTATTATTTTGACGAAATTGTTTAGATCATTGATATCCAAAGTAGTCTATATCGACCCCCAGGGGTCGACGATGACGTGCAAGGGGTCCACGCCAACTGTCATGAACACCTTTGAAGTTAATAAATTTACAAAAACTTCATATTAACTAAGCTTTGGGGGTCGTCTACCCAAAAGCGAAAAACATTACAAGTGGTCTATACGACAAAAAAGTTTGAGGACCTCTGGGTTAGTTGTTAGTAGATATTCACGTATACACATATTTTTTTATGGAGAGCATTTTTCAGTTTCTCACATAACTTTTTATTCATTTCATTTAATAAATGTTTTAATCACAGCTCGGTTGATAAAGGCTTCGCCCGCTTACCTTCAGTCTACAGTCAAGTAACAGTCTAAGTATTCTCACATTCTTGCCAATTACGAGCACAGCAGTTACAGCAACTTGTTCCACCGAAATAGCAACGTTTCATTAATAATCGAAACAGTATATATACTGTTTATATATTTATGTATTAAATATATTTGTTATGCCAACGCATAATAATAACTTCAAACGTTTCTACATTTTGATCAAAATGTCATAAGGAGCTAAAACAAAATAGACCCAAAGTGTTCGGATACTTTGTGCACAGTCTGCGAGAATTAATATCATCTTGAGGATACCAGACGACAAAATATATGACGGTCTTGTACCAGGGGATCATACATCATGCGAAAGTTGCGTACAGTCGCAGGTAGAGTTAGATATCACAACGACTCTCCGGTGACGCGGCCTAATGTGACTTTTCCGCGGAACTTTTTCGCGTTTTTATAAGGTGAGAGAGAGAGAGTACACGCGTGATGAATGTTCGCACCCGTCACTATAATCTCATTTTTTGATTATTTCGCGGTGCGAGAGTGCGTGGGACATTTAATACATTATTCCTGTAAATATGTCAAAACCTTTCTACTCCTTGGCCCCACTGACATTTGTGTTATAAATTTTTGGAATATAAATTTATTAATAGTTTTTTTTTTGTTAATCTTGATTATATTATATTATATGCTAACATTATTATATTCTATCGATTAATGTCAATATGGATTCTATTAGAGTGCTGGAAGCTTGGACCGTCGCTTTAACAACATCGACTGAGCGTCAGTGATACCAAGTAATGGCTGACTCATGAATCCGAGACATGATATTGACTTTATAAGAAGTCATAACATTTATAAGGAAAACTCATAATGAAACTTAAGGCCATCCAAATAGTACTAGAGAGACCTATGTCTGGAGATTTTCTGCGTAACAGAAGCTACAGAGGGATTTCGCAAAAGGGCCAAGCACTGACAACTCAAAGGGCTACAATCGAAACTCCGACAGACTCTGATACCCTAAATTGTTGAGAAGGCACCGCGAACATGAAAGTCAACCGGACCTTGCAGTCTAACCTGAACATATCGGTTTCACTAAAGCTTTCCAAAATGCACAGATCCTTCATAAATATTTTATCAAAATAATGTCTATGTATTATTTACTTATTTTGATAAAATGTGTATATGCATGTATATTCTTAGAGTCAATCACAATTTGTATTATTATTATGTATTGTTATCTATTTTCTTCAATACTTAATTGCGGAATTGTGTCTGCCACTACATTATGTTTATATAGTCATATAAAAGGTGTTTGCAATAAATCGCGGTTTGCAATAAGACCGCCCTGTGTCCACTTTACGTAATTGTTAAATAATGCTTTATTATATATGTATGTTAAAATGGAGTGCAATAAAAAGTATTTTATATACCTTAAACCCGAGGCTCAACCTTTTTGTCTCGTAGATCACTTGCCATATTTTTTACCCGACTGCACCAGAAAGAAGGTTATGTTTTTCGTGTGTACGTATGTATGTATATTTTTTTGGCACGCTCTGTAGCCTAAACGGCTTAGTGGATTTTAGGTTGAGTGACGTCGTTAGATTCGTCTTAACTGTGACAGTGACACTGGGTATATTAAAATTAGAAAGAAAAAAAATACATTTTTAAACGCAGTCCAGTTTCTTGTTTGTTTTTTTTTTCAATAATATTTTTTTTTATTTTATTTTGGGTAGACCCCTGCTTAGCTAATATTCAATTTTTGCAAAATCAATTTAAAATGTTTTTTTGTCAGCTGTACACTTTGAAAATTTTAAATTTTTAACTATATTGAAGTCATTGTTGACTCCTGGGAGTCAATATAGACCAGTTTGGGTGTCGATGCCTTAAATAGTATTTACTGTAAGTCAATTTAAATAAAACTACACACAAAAAAAGTGAATAGGTTTAATGTAGTAATTTTGATAATAGGAACTCTAATTTCCATAAAAATAAAATAGTTCATAATTATAAGACAGGTGACAAATATGTTTAAATGGGAAAATTTAATTCTGGAGACTTGCAAGTCATAGTAAGCGACATATCGCCATTATTTAACACTTGCCGTTCCAAAATGGTCACGTTCTCTTATAATATTTCACGCTATCACATAAGGCAGTGGAAATAATTTCAAAAATAACTTGTAATTTATTCCGAGATCGAACACCGATCAATTTGCTTGTCGTAATTTTATAGATATAATTCTCTTCGTCATCATCTCCAGTACATATTGATCCTCACTATAGAGACATAAATTTCCACTAATCAGGAGTGAGAATAAGGCTATAGTCTATCATGCTGGCCTAATGCACTTTGGTAGACTTTACACACCCAAACAGGCATGCAGGTCTCCTCACGAAGCTTTCCTTCTGCGTTGACTACATCTATAACGTCACATGTACATTTATAATGTGAGTATATCAGTCTATAACGTAAGCGCACATGACCTTCTAATCATAGATTTTGTCTAGCACTACTAACAATGTACAAATGTACAGTGAACTAATATAAAAAAATGATATTGTTAGTAAATTAATCCGATTTTGAAATAATTCGAATATTGATACCAGTTGTTACAGAGTTTCTAGACAATACGACTTACTGACGTACCCCTAAAACCTATGAAATATAAAATTTTAAACTCATAGAGTTTATAAGTAAAGCCCCTTCAAATGTCAATAGAACTCAAATAGATAATTTCTGTTGTGTTCGTATATAGACTACATATGAATATAAACAAAAATATTCCTAATCCACACGCCCGTAAATATCTGATGGTAATAATAACTCCAAAAGCTTGATTTCCATATTTGATGGCCTTCGTAGTTAGTGAAGCATCAACCGATTAGTTGTTAAAAGGTTCTGTAATTGCACGTAATATGTAGAATTTGAAAAGCTGGTGTGACCATTACGTAGCCATGAGTTATGTGAAATCGCTGCGGATCGATAAGGGAAATATTTTATGTCGTATTGCTTTCAACGTTTTCCGAATTTATACGACCGTGCGAATTATTTTTCTCTACTGTTTCGTCATTTAATTATATATAGTTTATTCAATTACTAGATATCCGTTCATTTCATTAGTTTATAAAAATTTTAAAATATTGTGGATTCTTCTTTGACACATATTGATTTTGACCTCAAATTAGGATTCCCTGTGCCTTGACAACGATATACTTATTTAATAGTTAAGTGAATATACGAGTAGCTAGATAAACATCAATAACTCTGGTACAAACATTCAACTCAAAACACAAAATTGACTCACTATCATTGAACCATCACTGGTAAATTCACCACTCGATGAAACTAGCACAACAATTACACAACCTAGCTAAATTTATATTCTCCCTATCTTTTTCTAATGCCGAATGCCAAAACGAGATAGCAAACATATTTACCTAGTATCAACCTACATTTCTGTCAAAAAGTACAAAAAATGTTGTGTTTTTGCGTATAAAGATACGAACATGCAATCATGCAATCATGGAACACGCAATCTTGGAACATGCCAGCTAAAGAGCTGGCATGTTCCAAGATTGCGTCTAAATTTTTTAATTTTCTCGTGTCTAAACAAAACTGACAGCACCAAAGTTGTAACTATCTCATTTTAGCATTTGGTATTAGAAAAAGATAGGCAGAGTCTAAATTTAGTTAAGTTCTGTTAAAGCATAATTACCACCAATAACGCTATCTCTTATTCGCTTTTACAATGTTTCGTAACCTAATAAGGGATAGCATTATTTCCAGCCATTAGTAGCTGATAGATTGTGGTTTCAGATCACAAGTTTATCATCCGAATCGATTCGCTTACTATCTTGGGTGTTAGAAGAAGTTGCCCTTTATTTGTATTATCTAATTCAGAAGTAATTAGATCTTCCATGTTTCACAAGACAATTCCAACTTGTGTTTGAATTAATCGCAACTTTTGTGTGAGCTTCAGTAATGACTTCTCTCGGAAAAAGCAGCCCCTAATAACGACATTTTAATATATTCCTATATAAAATATTCATTTTGATCATTACCGCTGATTTTCGCATAATACTCGTATACTGAAGATACATACTACTCACATACATATTACGTTTATTATTGTAATATGTATGTCTAATATGTTCTTTCGTTACGTGTAGTTCAAATGTAATCATCATTATCGTTAGCCTGTATAAATTCACTATTGGGTTTCTGGATCAAAGGAGGGAATTTATGAGTGAGATATCTTTACCTACATGCCTGAGATATTTTCTCGGCAGCGTGTGAAGTCTACCAACCCACATTAGGCCAGTATGATAAATTATAGCCCACCCCTCTCGTTCTGAACGGCGACCTGTGTCCTGCAGTGGTCAAGAGATGGGCTATTAATGATAAACCAATGTGTGGTGATACTGGACTTTCTTGAAAATTATGTCCATACTAACTTCTGGCCGCGGCTTCACCCCCGTAAATAGTTATGATAACATTAAACGAACTATTATCCCAAGGGAAAGCGTTATTAGGATAATTCTATATGTTAATCTAGGACAAGCTATCTCTATTCAAAATTCCACCCAAATCCGTGTAGAATTAACAAACATACACTCACAAACTTTATAGTGCAGTGTTATGAGAGATATTTCTTGGTATCGAGTGTACATAATTCCATAATCGTCCCCACTACAAGGGCACGGACCTCCCTTGATCAAGAGGGGAATTCATTACCTGATCAATTATTAGTAAATAGCAAAAATCAGTTTCATTTAAATTCAATCATTATTTTTCTATACGATAAAGAAAAAACTAAATTGGTGCCATTAAAAGCTAATGAAGTGTATTTTTTTCTCGGTATATTTAATGACGAGCGCATCCATTAATTTCAGGGATTGAAGTGTCAAACTTTTGTATACAATATATTGAAAAGGGTTAAGCAAAATATATTACCGAAACCACGCAGATGACATTGATGAAACAAATTATGAAATTAATATTACAATCGAAATATACAAAAGGATGGTAACGAACGTACTAAATTAGATAAAACTAATTGGAGATTATTGTTATATGATTGTTTAATATATTTAGTACTTGACTCTCGGATCCGAGTGGTGATGCGTCGTTGCAACTGTACTGTACACTCGAATCCGATCAAATCGTCGATGTGCATTTAATATCTCGGATCCGAGTGTTTTGCTTCTTTGTTCTTAATGCGTACGGCCAAGGACTGGAATAGTCTGCCGGCGTCAATGTTTCCCTCCGATTACAATGTGGACGTTTTCAAGAAAAGAGTGAACAGGTTCCACTAGGCTAATGCGCTCTACCACCTAAGAGTACATCGCCACTTACCATCAGGTGGGATTGTAGTCAAGTGCTAACTTATTACAATAAAAAAAAATAGAGAGAAAGTGCGTAAAAATCAGCTAATAAAATATAACAATGCGTTACTAGTCCTGTACGCTTCTAATAGTTGTTACACCTCTAATGACTCTAATTGCGAGAACTTGTCTTACTGCCTGATCGTCACACAACATCATCATATCAACCCACAGACTGCTGGAGATAGGTTTCACGAGGCGCCATAAATGTACTAAAGAAAGTAAATAGTAAGTAAGGTACACAGTAAGTTTGCCGATGGCGTCGTGACGTCACGCGCAAATACCAGATGAAACAACAAGAACAGATCAAAAGGGCGCCAGAGCAAAAGATAACACGAATATGTGTACTACGTAGTGTTGTTACTGACGGTACTAATTAGGACATCGCGGGGCGCGGACTTCGGAAGTGGGAGGGGTGTTCATCGGCAAACCTGCGTACGCTTATTACCCAGAGCTTGTTCATTCAAGCTATACCGCCAATAAAAAATATCCCCAACAGCGATATTTACTGTTATCATGCGATTACAGTAAATATCGCTTAATATTTTGTGCTGTTTCCAGCAACTTATATGCGACATACGTTCATGATATCGTGCTTCGACTGATTTAATGGTACAAACTTTGCGGTACACATTTTTGTCACGAAATCTTTACACACGAACATTGAACTCATAAAATGCATATCACGAATTTTGGTACATCAAAGTCTCTACTACATTATTATCATACGTAGCCCTGATTTTATCCACAGCTGGGAATAATAGTCTATTTGCAATTACCAAAAGTTTATAGTCGTATATCATTCATTTACTGGTCTTTTTATATGATATCGTCCCAACGGTCCGTGAGTTGCCTGCCCCGCGTGCACATTTGAAAATTTGCTCATTTGAAAGGAACGTTCCTTTGACTCGTTAATGGTTCTAAAAATGAATATAATCAAAACTAAAAACGGAGTCATTAAGAACGCCAATGCACTATATTGAAATATGCATTCCAGAACAATCGTAATAACATACTGGATTCTTTCACATACAAAAGTACGTCGGCTGTTCCATTATGAGACTATACACGGACTGATCATTACTGATTTCTATATATAGGGAGACCATTTTCTTATCCAAGAACCTTTACTAACGTCTGCAGAGGTGATGAATGACAAAAAAAGGAGTTCACGAAAGACATTTTTTTAACTGCTTTTATTCATACATACATTAAATCTTAATACCGTGATGTTTAATTTTATAGAAAAATATTTTTAAATTACTCGCTTCAAGACTTTTAAAAGCTCAAAGCTTTCGCGCGAATTTAATGTGTGCCACCGTTAAAAAAAACTCGCAACTTGTCAATGTAAATAAAAAGTTGAATTTTTGAATAAAGTTTTGCATATCCCGACGGTGGTCGGTCGTTTTTCAAATGGAAAATAAAATCTACCTTTAAAATTAAACTCTTTTAAAAAAAATCGTTTCTCATGTTAATTAAGAAATTATCTATGAAATTTACGCAATTCCGAAAATTCTTCAAGTACTATTTTGATTATAAGTGCTTATCCTTGTTAAATCTATCATTTTATAATTAATAATATTATTTTACCTCGCAGAACCGATGAGCGTTGGGGTCTTAAAGTGCTGGAGTGGCGACCACGAACCGGAAAGTGTACTGACGGTCGACCCTCGACTAGGTGGGCCGACGACTTGGTGAAGATCGCGAACAGTCGGTGGATGCAGGCGGCTCATAATCTCTCAGTGTGGCGATCATAAGAGGAGACATGTACAGTGGACGTCTGTGAGCTGATATGATTATGAAGAATACTGCTTTAGTACTACGTCCAAATATATGTCATCATCGTCACCATCATCATCATCAGCCTGTGGAGGGCCGCTGCTGGGCAGGGGACGGTCCTCCTCAAAAAGGAAAAATTTGGCATAATCTTCACGATTCTGATTAACAGAATAACGCTACTGCCCATTATCCTTGCACATCGCTGAGCTGGTCTCCACAGCATCCACGGGAGCAGTGACGATGTTATTATGCTGACGCAAGCAATTAATTAAATTTATTTAATTTAAATAGTTGTTCTAATCCGAGTTACGCCACGGTTCGGGGTCGCCACTCCAGCACTTTAAGATGCGTAATAGGGTAGACCCCCGTCTAGGTGGACCGATGACCTGGTAAAGATCGCGGGCAATCGGTGGATGCAGGCGGCTCATAGTCGCTCGGTGTGGCGATCATTAGAGGAGGCCTATGTCCAGCAGTGGACGTCTGTGGGCTGATATGATGACCATCACTTGTTCTAAATTTAAAAATTTCTATTTTCATCTCTGCGTAATTATAAAAAGATAGTTGATTACTTTATTCTTTAGGAGATAAATGTACATAAATAAATGTATAAGGTACTTGAGTAAAGGTACTTAAAGGTACTTGATAGACAGATAACCCTAACGAGTTTTAACATTTATCATCTACAGGAATAAGGATTGACGCTAAACGCTAATTTACCCATTTCATCACATAATGAATTTAAGCACAACTTATTGATTTATTGAGAATCGCTGACGCTTTATATAGAGGTTGGTAATTACAAAAGCTTACGTCGGCTCGATCGCAACTCAAGTTTACCAAAATAGAATATTTGGCCTTTAAACTGTTTACATAGGACATTGTTCGTCAATATTTATTCTAAAAAGGCCTAAAGCCCGGATCAGCCGGAAGAGCGCTTCAAGGCTTCTGTTTTATAGGAACTCAATTTCTTCGTAATTTATTCCAACGTTTTCCTTGTAAAATAACATCAAACAATCCCTCGAGTATTCCTGGAATAAAAAAAAAGTATGTAAGCACACTATGACAGCTTATAGTAAGACTTTGTACGAACAGTAGTGATACCTATCACATTGAAGCAAGCAGGACAGGCGTATTCCACGTTGTAGATATTGTTCGAGACAGACTGTATAGACATAGTATAAGTGTATTGAAATTTTAACTTTCTAGTTAGGTTACCGCAGGCATAGTATTCGAGACTTTGCCATAACGAAAGTCGCGGTGCCGTGGATCATTTTCGTAAGAAATACTTTATAATTTTTTTATAATATTCGTTCGATTTATAATAGATTAGTGAACGCTAATGCCTACAGGGTATAGGCAGGGACGTTAGTATGGATCACCGCAGCTTGATAACTCATTTATAGATTTCAAGATAGTTTAAACTTTAACATTAGTCACTAGTTATCATGCGGTGACATTTGCATCTAGCGCCCTCTATATAGTTTATTTGGTATTATTTTATATATAGTTTTAATAGATAGAAAATATTGTTATAATAATTCGTTTGTTAATTAAATAATAAATAGAAAATAGTATTTAAGAATAGATAATCTATGTCTGAGGTAGTTCGAAATCTTGTGTTAGACAGAGAATAGTAAAATAGAAAGGGACAAAAGAAAGTATGAATCACACAGTCGGTAGATAGAGACTAATAGATACGTTTTGTACTATGCTTATCCTGTTTAGGGATAGATTAGGGATAGCATTTAGGTAGGAAGTACATTTATTTTATTTCGACTTTATAGACCCCAAGATCCTTTTTCCAATGACACCAAACACACAGAGGTAGCTTCCCGCAAACAGGAGTTATCCATATTAGGTTGGTGTATATGAAATGTCTGATTTTTTTACATGCAAACGTTTCTCTTCCTGTTTTCGTTTTGATTTGGTTTTTGGCATAACCTCGTTTATAGACGTACTCTCCAGCGCCAGAGTCACATTTANTCCATATTAGGTTGGTGTATATGAAATGTCTGATTTTTTTACATGCAAACGTTTCTCTTCCTGTTTTCGTTATGATTTGGTTTTTGGCATAACCTCGTTTATAGACGTACTCTCCAGCGCCAGAGTCACATTTCAACACTGGAGATTTTCTTAAAATGTTTCCTTTTTTGTAATGTTGTATCGATATGAATCCCACCGATATTCGTGTATTTTTTTTATATGAGTATAAACTTGATCATAATGCTGCAAAAGTTGCACCCAACATAAACCAGGCGTTTGGGGAGAATACTGTGTAAACGTTTGAAACGTGCAGCGTTGGTTTGAAAAATTTCGGTCTGGTGATTTTTCACTACAAAACGAACCGCGAAGGTGACCCAAAATGATCGTGAAAAATGATGATCTGAAGGCATTGGTGGAAGCGATTCCAACTGTATCCACAAGAGAACTTGCTACCAGGATAGAAGTTACTATAGAACGATATTGCGACATCTTTCTGAAATTAGCAAGGTGAAAAAATGGATAACTGGGTAACACGCACGAACTAACCGAGCGAAATAAGCTGGATCGGTTGATCGCATACACCGCACAGAACAATTGCGAAATTAAACGAATTGAATATGAAGTTTTGCAGCACCCAGCCCATTCACCGGATCTCTCGCCAACCGACTTTCATTTCTTTTTAAACATTTGTTTCTGTTTTTACGGGCTAAACACTATGGAAATGAGGACAGTCTGAAAAATTCAATATCTGAATTTATTGATTCTAAAGATCAGAATTTTTAAGACAGGCATCTGTGCTTTAAAGTGCTGTAGAGAAAAATATATCAAAGCGAATGGAGCACATTGTGATTAAATAAACAGCTTGTGAAAAACAGATATGCAGTTTTATATATTCACTTAAAAATCCGACATTTCATATGCATCAACCTAATAGATATAGTTCGTTTTTCATAAAAAAATAATAGTTTTTCAGGGATAGCGCCTGAAGGGACTACAGTTTGGAATAGTTACATATGTCATTGGAAAGGGGTTCCCATGGCGCGTCCATCCATATATGGGGCACCATGGGCATCGTTATAGACTGGTAGTTATAGTTAAAAACACGTATGATGTATAGTGAAAATTTAATGAAAAATAAAGTTTGCAACAACCGTGGCGTAGTGGGCGGGGCCCACGCTCCAATATTAAAGAGATGCAATTTTACATCCATTTT
>WUAW01003756.1:80992-91743 GCA_017165845.1 Thaumetopoea pityocampa | reverse complement strand
ATATATATATATATATATATATATATATATATATATATATATATATATATATATATATATATAAATTAATCACTAGTTATTTCTGCTTAATCATTCTATACATATAATCTTTATGCCTTTTGTGTAGGATAATAATCGTAATAATCAACTCTGATAACAGCGCCATCTATTGTGAAATAGAGAAAATAATAAGTATTATATTGATCTAGGGCATTCTACGGTACTACCACGGATTGTGCCTTGCGTTAGTATGGTAGTAGTAGTAGTTTGTTTCGTCCATATGGACAGGTGAAGGAACAAAGCCATACTACCTTGTCTTGAGTAGTTATATTATTTTGATAAGTCAATAAAATGCTGGTGTATCTCATTTTATAGCTTCCCGGAAGTTTTGACGGCGTCAGTTTGGTCTACCGTAGGTACATTTCCTAGTTTATTTGTTTTGTCTATGATATGTGTTGTTCAAGGATGTCCATTACGATATTGTTTTGTGTAAAATCCTTACTGATAGATAAAAATGACAGATTTATAATAGAAACATATTTATTCTTTTATTATAAATTCATCATTTAATTGTAATTATTTCTAGTAACACTGGATCTCTGGAACCCTATCCCCTCAGAATAAAGAATATAGCATAGCAAGAGCACCAATGACATTGCAATAACTCTCGTATAATCATCTTATTTATCCCAATAAGCAGAATAATGGGACAGAAAGGGGTAGATATATAAAAAAGCAAACGTACATGGTACAAACGTCAATTTACCTTTGGTTACCTTTATGATACTAAATTAAAACGTCACTTAATGTCAAATATTATACCTATGACTATGTCTATACACTTTATTTGCGTAATACTTCGTTACCACCACACATACTTTCTAACACGTTGGCCTAATGCGTGTTGATAGATTTCATACGCACTTGTGGGCATACAGGTTTCATCACAAAGTTTTCCTATTCCACTGAGCACATGGTGCATACAATGTAGTGCTACTATATCTACATGTAATAGTTTATTTGCTCATTTAATTTACATATTGCTAAGTTGCTGAATAAATTCAGCTTATCTTGCTATAATAACATGTTTCATAGACACATGCACTCAGTTACCGGGTGACGTCATCATACTAACTGATATGATTCATATGAAATACCTAGCTTGCCTATAGTATGGTCATTAGGTTCCCATTTCACAAAAGTTATAATGATAATTATTAATAAAATACTACTGAGAAACTGTTTACGTTTGTGTGTCATGATTGACTTTATTGAGAAATTTACTTTAAATTGTTATTAGTTTTATGAAAATAATGTCATCGATATCGATAAATTGACAAAACAAGACCACACTTAAGTAAATTTAGTGTTGTCTATGGAAGTGTACACCCAAACGTCATAGGTATGCTATGCTTGTCATTAATCTGAGCCTGTCCCGCACAATCTGCTGTCACTTAGTTGTGTCATTGCCATTTGGCTTTAATGTCAGTTTCGTAGTTTGGTCCGGTTGTTGTACTTTGTGGGGTGTAGTGTTATTTAAGTTATGGGAATTATAATTTTTTATTCGTAACATTCAAAAACGGTGACAAAAATTAAAAAGAAATTGAAGTGTGGTGGGTGTGACGGCGTCTCGCGGCTATAACATTCTTGTTGTGAAAAGTTTAGACTAAGTTTCAAGTTGGGAGTGGCGTTGTGTGCGTGTTGTGATGTTTGAGAAAAACTTTTTATAATTGATACAACTGGATTGTGAAGGGAACGACGGATACCAATAAGGCTCGGAGAAAATGGAGACTAGTTTCGTGGGTAAGTGTACCGTAGGGAGCGTACGAGTATCGAGACCTTGACTTGACTACTCGAATTAAAGACGGCGCAATGAAGTGGTATGATGCAATGCGTCGGCGCCGGAGGCTGGCTAGCGCAGCGCACAGTGCACCTGTCGCCGCCGCCGCCGCCGAGTTTCAGCGTCATCCTCTATCTTATCTATCCGTGAGGCCGTGTACACTGGCGACTGATAAAATTGAAGCTCGCATTTTTCTTGTGCTCTAACAGATTAACCCATAGTTATATTAGAGACTGTCACATCTTGTGATCAATATGTAGGTCAATAATGGTGATGTAATTTAGTAAAAAATTCCATAAGATTTTCTAAAACACTATGTATGTGTTTTAGAAAATCTTATGCAACTACTGAACCATACACAAATATATGTTTTTGGATGGCATTTTATATATTATTATGAATATAATTATTGATGAAATCTTTTTTTTTATTTAGTATATTATATATTTAAATATATAAATTTAAAATGTCTACTTCTGAAGTTGTGTAGAATGTATGAACTTAATATAGTTAGTTCTGAAGTAGTGTCTACTCAATTGTGATGGATAATATGAATGTTATTGACATTCTAAATATTTGATAATTTCTACATTTTCTACATCCAAAGACCACATTCTTACTGTTTATCAATTTCAGATATTTTGTCTGTTTCATGCCTTAATCTCATCAGCTGGTGACTGTAAACATCTGATCAATGCTATTGTTTGGTGCTAAAAGTTCATAATGAGCAGTGCAGTTGTGGTTCCACCATGTACATAACACAGCACCATATAATATCACTGCATTGGGAGTCAGTCTGTGTTTCACCATAATAAGTAGAGCTTTTTCATACTTTGATCATTGCTTTTTGATATGTTTTCTGCACATTTCCTTTCAGTATTCTATGGGATACACTGTGGAGAGTTTGTACAGGAATTACATAATTAAATTCTTCCATTCCTCTTTCACCATTGGACTAATAGGCACATGGTGGGCTATTATCCCTACCTTGTAGACATCCCTGCCACCCATACGAAATGATTTGCTTCTACATTCATAATTTTTGCAAACAAAGAATGGAATAGTCTTCTTGCATCAGTATTTCTGTCTGATTATAATGTAGGTGTCTTTAAGACAATATGTTTTTATTAAGCTAATTTGTTTTACCACCCTAGGTTACATCGCCCCTTACCAATAGGTGGGATTGTAGTCAAGTACTGGTATAAATATGGTTAAAGAAATGTTATTGTTTTCACTTATTCACTTTATTGTTTTAACTTTTCACTTATTTTTTTTATAACAATTATGTTCATCACAAATGAGAGCCCATTCATGAGGGTTCTTTCAGTGAGCCACAGGACACCCAAATATTGAGTTTTTGTGTAAATTTTTGAAATGAATCAAAATTTGTTTGTAATCAGTGTCCAGTTCTGCAATTCCATTATTACTATAATTGCATCAACTTTATCTGTAACAGGATACCATAGCAAATTGCATCTTTAAAATTAAGATTACTAGACTATGAATGCTTAAACTTTATATTATTGACACTGCATTAGGTCCATAAACAATACTTTTTTGCGAGTTGTCACATTTTCCCTTTTCTGTAATAAAACTTCAAAATGTACCTAATTCCTTTCGTAGTTTCACTAATTTTCATAGGAGACAATTGAAAAATGCAGAAAACGGTTATTTGATGTTTACAATGGCATGGAAACCTTCCATGTGTAGGACAAAAATATATTTCATCAGTTTCTTACCAACCAACAGACAAAAAGACAATTCTCGCTGACATATTATTATGACACTAGTCATATTATCAGATAAGTGTTCTCTAAAATATGTATTTTTGTTTAGAAAATAAATAGCAGTTTATATTTAATGAATTTTTTATGTAAAATTGAATTGGGCAGTTTATTACAGACTAACTGTTGCCTGTGGCCATGTCCATATGGATTTTGAATTGAAATGTTTTCTTATCAAAATAAAATATAGTCTGTAGCACTCAAGGACAATGTTCTTATTAGTGAAAGTGTTTTCAGAAACTGATCAGTACTTTTGGTGATTATCTTTGACTACACCTCACAAACTTTAGCCCTTTGTAATAATATTAGCACAGATTGTAGGTGCCATATTTAAGAGAACATTTATTTATAGGCTTTTAAACAGATCTACCTTGTATTTTTAGGAGGTGTAGTCCATTAAGTGTCAAAGAAAAAACCAATAAATCGTAAAATATTTTAGTATACATTATTCATCCATATGTGATTTGTGGCACCGGCATAATATAGCATCGCTCTGTCTGTTCCGCGGGCGCTGCCAGAACGAGTCAAGGGCTGCACAGGGACAACAGAGTGTTATCCTGTTGTTCAATCAAAATCTATTGCAGTCTCTAAGAGGCCTCTGTTAAACGTGAAGATTATGGCAAATCCTTTCTTTTTGGTGGAAGCCTATGTTCAGCAGTGGACTTCTAAGGGCTAATGACATTGATGAAACGTATTAGAGGTGCCACTGTACCGACCCTGATTTGAGATGAGGGTGTACAAGTACCAGTGTCATGAACGCCGACCGCGTGTTACTCGCGCGTCGTGGTAGACGTCAGGAGGGGTTTGAGGGTCACCGGCAGGTGCTCGCGCGTGCACGGCGCAATCGCACCGCCCGCTGGCCCGAATGTACATGACCGTGATGGTGTGAAGGCGGTGGTATCCGACAGTTAGGAGACATTATAGTATATACTTCCGAAACAGCTTGCCACTATCAGAAAAACTAAACATTGATACGAGTCGTGTGGAGCGGTGCGGCGCATTCCTGCCGCGCGCGGACACGCACCAGTTGTATCGAAGAAAGCTGCCGCGTGTGTAATGTCACCCGGCGCACCTCGCGGGATCGAGTTCGTTCTCGAGGAGCGAACTCTCGTGCGGACTGACAGCTGGTGAACTGACACCGTCGGGCGAGGCGCGGGGCGGCGCCGCGGCGAGCACACGCGCCCCTTGGCGGTGGGCCGCGGGGCCACTCGCAGGTATCGAGTGGTACTGTGCGTGTCACACTCCGTGGCTTGCTGTTCTGTTTCTCCTCGATCTCTATAACAGATCATTGATGTCGTCGATCGACCGTAATTAATTTGTGCCACTGGTGCCCACCTGGTGGTGGGCGGTGTGTGCCGCGCTCCGTGTGCACTAACCAACTGGTTCCCCGTCGAAACCGAAAGTGATCCTTTATCGTTTGTTTACCTTCGTCGTGAGCGTTGCGCGCGCGTCGCGTAGCGGCGCGCTCTCAGTGGCCGTGCGCGCGAGCTCGCGCCGCGTGCGGCTCGTATGATACATAATAGCGCCATTATACGATGGCCCATCACGTTAGCTCACTATGATGGGCCAGCATGTGGAAGCGTAGTGCTATCGAATGGCTTATGGCGCGGTGGGATGGGATAGCATAGCCGCGGTTTCGATTTTTCGTCCGCACGTCAAAGGTAGTGGGCCAGCCATGGCGGTACACAACTGCACGTGGCCCATTCCACGCTGCACGCTCGAACGCGGTCGAGTGTGGACTATGTTAAGTGACACGTGTTAAGAATATTCACATTTTTAAGAAAATTGGTGAATTCTTAAAAATGTGAATATTCTTAACACGTGACCTCATAATGAAGTATTAAAGTTTTTAGAACTACGTCGCGGGGAAAGCGTGACCTGGAATCCCGAACGTCTAAAGCTTCCTCAAAGTTCCACTGTTCCACTGTTCACTCATCGTTACTTTTATTATATTTTGCGCGCAGGCGATGGTGTCGCGCACGATTTTATTAAATTCTTTCAACACGCACCATATGTTGTTCAACTAGGTATTCAATAAATTTTAAAACACAAGCTAGTAGACATAGTAATGTACTATATGTCCGGTGCGTATGATTTGTCTGCGTTAGATCGTTAGATTGTTATTCGCCGGCAGTTTGCCACAAAAACCGGTCAAAAATGTGGTGTTTCGTAATTACGTAAAAACGCGTGTTATATGCACGTTGTTTTGTCCAACGATCAAACTGTCCGGCTGCAGCCGCCGCGCGTCCTCCAGCGACCGCGCCGCTGAGTGTGCGTTGGGAGCGGGCCGCGGGGCGGGGCGCGGCGCGGGGCGCGGCGGCCTTCGCACTGTTTACTTAACGCGGCTGAAAACTTCATTAACACGTAGAGCGACCGTCAGCCGTCGCGGCGGCGGCGGCACGGGACGGTCGGTTCAGACGCGTCCGCCGCCGGTCGCCTACACTGAACAATATCAAACTAGAAAAAAATACATTGTTTAACTAATTACTGAAATACATAATTTTTATTTATAACACGACTATATCATTGAGGCATTTAACGGATATCGATGAAATCTTATCTGGCGGCCGATCGTGAACACGACGGCGCACAACGCGTCCGACGAGCGGCGACAAGTATTTCATTCTAAACGCATATTCTTTTGCTACGATAACAAACAGTGCCCCACTGTATGTGCGCGGCGCGTCGGGCGCGGGCGGCGGCGCGCACCGCGCGCGCGGCCGCCGGCGGGGCGGCACCGGGTGCTCGCCGGCCGGGGGGCGACGGCCCGTTTGGTGTCTGCACAGACAACTGACGTATTTGGTGCCTGTGGTGAAAGGCTTTCAATACAAACAAGAGATACCGGTATAAATAAATAAGGTACATATGAGGTGCGCGCGGCACAACGCCTGCCACTTTCAGAACGCGGCCTCTTACTAAGTCACGGTCAATAAGTTACGGTCGCGATATCGTAGCAGCGCGCGCAAGCATCGGCCGACAGTGTTCGCGCGCGCGCACTGTCCCGCAGCACGGGCACCGAGCCGTGCAGGTCGCCCCGTGCGCCGCACCATAACAGCGGCTTTATTTATGGGCAGCGGTGTCGGTCACGTGCTGTCGAGTGCGCCCGCGGCGGCCGTCGGAAGGAAGCACAATAAACATCAACAGAGCGCCGCGCGCGCCGCCCGCGCCCCGCCCGCGCGCGGTACGTTTATAACCAGACAGACGTCTCGGAGGGACGACGAGCGTCGCCGGAAGCGGCCGTCACCCTCACATAATTAGGGAGTGGTCCGCGGCTCGTCGACATATTGTTAGGTGCACCGGAACTTCAGCCTTGCAGTTATTTATTCATATCGACTCTAATTGCAGATTTTATCTCGTAGGACGTTTCCGAGTGCAACTGTTTCCATTGCACGCTGGGAGACCTTGAGCTTTCCGATGAGGCCCATATTCAGCGGCCGTGTCTCAGGTCCGTAGGTCGTCACGGGCGATACACGCTAATTGAATGTCTCCGTCTTAAGGCATTGCGGTATTTCTGTCGATGTCACGTAGTTCCTCGAACGCTTCCCGACCGAGTTGCATTCGGCGACTCGCCTTTTTCTCGAAGTTGGATGTACCTAGCTGGACGACGTATCCCAGGTATAGGTACTCCGTAACAACTTTGAGATTAGAGCCCTCCAAGACTATTGGGTGGAGCGGAACAAGAGTATTAACCATAACTGGGTCATAACATATTCGTTTTTGGACCCATCTGTTGAGTCTGTTGAGTTGACTCTGTTGAGGTCGTGGAACATGCTGCTCAGGTCTGTCAGCAAGTACTGTATCATCAGCAAGTCAAAGATGTACTCGCCATTAAACACCGATTCCTTATCACGCTATTCCTCAATCGATCACTCAGGGTGACTTCTATCTTCTTCAGTATCTGTATACTCCGCAGGGAACGCATTCACACGACTTTCGTTATTATGCCATACCAAAGATTCACTATCATACATAAGCGTAGGCACCAGTACACCATTGTGAATAGCAAGACGAGCCTTTTGTGAGACTGACCGACTATTCACCACGGAGTGCGGGGCACCATTCACTTTATTACCCGCAGTCACTCGCCAGGCACTACTCATATACCGTCTGCTCGCTTGTGTCTGCCGTTGTAAATTTTTTCGTATTGTGCTGCTTTACGAAAGAATATAAACCTTGCAGTGATATACACCTGTTTAATGTGACCGAGGGTTCAGTTGGTGCGCGCCGCCGCTACCCTCATATTCAGTTCACGTCTTCTTCATGTTCCCGCGACAAACACTTCATAGAGGACAACCCGTGTCGTGTGTCACGTGAATGACGACGTCGGGAGCTGCCCTGGACGTGCGCAGTAGCGCTGTTAGCGAATTACGGAGAGCTTGTCCGCAAATACCTGTAAGAGTCCTCGCGCGTTCAGTGTTGCGTCTGTATGGAAGCTCGTAGTCGGCTGCTGTGCGTCGCATAGTTTTATGTTTAAAATGTTCTGTCTGCGAGTTCGATAGTGAAAATAATATGAAATACGCCACACTTGTGACGTAGCTCTTTAAATCATTGAAATTCATGCGTGCGTGCGTGTGTGCGTGCGTGACGCGCGCCAACACAGCGTGTCGCTCGCGTAACGTGGCGTGCTATTTGTTCCAGATGAACGCGAAGATGTCCAGAAGAAAACGTTTGCGAAATGGATCAACTCTCAGCTGGTGAAGGTGAGCGGTGAGCGGTAGGCGGCGAGCGTGTGCCGCGTACGCTCGCACGACAGGCGCGCGCGGCACGCGCGTTCCGCTCGGCCGCAGAGCGCGCGGCGCGCGCCGAGCTTTTATAATAGACCAATTAGCGCGTCCGCGGTCCACTTCGTTTATTGAACTAATTGAGGTCAATGCGTATCGCGCCAACCGGTCGGCGGCGCGCGGCGCCCGCAGTCGCGGGGCGCATGCACCACGCAGCCCCAGCGCGCCCGGCGGCGAGCGCTATCGTACCCGTCGGTAGTGCCTGCCTACTACTCGATGGGGAAGGTTTCTCTCTCTCTCTCTCTCTCTCTCTCTCTCTTATTTTACACCAATTTGTGCAACAAAAGAACAAACTACGTTTTTGTTGCGAGTGCACTGTTTCAATTTCGAGTGAGCGAAAGATTGGAAATAGGATCCTGAACGTCGCAAGCGGTTCAAGGACACGAGACACGACCCTCTACCCGTACTCGGGGACGTACTGTTCACCTCGCGCGCGAGCAAATGCAATATGTACGAAAACTAATCACAAAACTATTTATTGATTTCATTTTATTTGATTTAAACTATATTTTCGAACGAATTAAGTTTTACTACTTAAAAATTATAGTTTGAATCGTACAACATTGCATATATTAAGAGCATGCGGAGTGTGTGAGCGGCCCGCGAGCCGGTCACGTCCGTGCGGAGTGTGCGAGCGGCCCGCGAGCCGGTCACGCCCGTGCGGAGTGTGCGAGCGGCCCGCGAGCCGGTCACGCCCGTGCGGAGTGTGCGAGCGGCCCGCGAGCCGGTCACGTCCGTGCGGAGGCCTCTCTGCTCAACGTTAAGTTTGTGCGGCACCCGTTACGAACAAGGCTCACGGAAGGACGGCTGTCCGCGAGCAACAGTACGCCGTGCTGCCGACACAACGCCTGGTCCTCGCTCACTCTGCAAATGTAATCCGTCGGATTATACGAACAATTGTTTTACAGTTTATTTTAGTTTCTTAGTTTGGACGTTCTCTTGACCCAACTGACAGCCGCTCCGCCGTCCTCTTATATTCAGCGAACGTATTGAAGATAACTCGTGGACGAGCAGAATCAGAAACAGTTGTGGCTTTTTAGCCACAATTGTTTCCGATTCTGATCTTTTGAGCGGGCCGCCCCCGGGCGGGCGGCGGCGCGCTCGGGGGCGGCAGCGCGGCGGCGCCACGCGCGTAGTGGCGGCGCACCCTTACAACATGTGTACGAGCCGACGTTTGCAGAACGACAAGCCGCTGGTGGAGGACCTGTTCGTGGACCTGCGGGACGGCGAGATCCTGCTGTCGCTGCTCGAGATCCTCACGGCGCAGCAATACGTACGTTCGGGCACACGTGGCCACCTCACACCTTGTATTAATAACTAGCTTCTGCCCGTGGTTCCGCCCGAGTGAGCGGTTAACGGCTTGAACTATCGCACCGGAAACCAACCTGATCACGACACCACTGAGCCCGCGTGCAGCACCCGCGGACCACGACTCCCTCTTAGAGAAAGGATTTTTAAAATCAGTAGTCCCAGTGATAACACGCGACAGATAAACTTACAAACTACACCTTTATAGTACAAGTGTTGATTTCATCGATACTCGTGCGTGTGTCTCTCCCCACCCCTCGCGTCGCGCGCCGTGCGTGCGTGCGTGTCTGGGGAGAGGGGCGACTATGGCCGATAGCCCTGTACGCCATCACTCAGTCCTAGTGGAGTTTCTGGCCCGTTCTTCTCCTCTGAAACAACTTTCCGAGCGGGTGGTAGATTCTTGACTATTCATAAGTACCTGTTGGGTTTACATGAATAAAAAATTTTTGACTTTGACTAACAATCTCGGCGCGGAGGCGGTGCTCGTGTCGCACGCCGGGGACCGGTGCGTTACGTGGCGCAGGGTCCGCCGTGAGTGAGCGTGCGTGTGTGTGCAGAAGCGCGAGCGCGGCCGCATGCGCGTGCACCACATCAACAACGTGAACACGGCGCTGCAGGTGCTGGAGGCCAGCGGCGTGAAGCTCGTCAACATCAGCAGCAACGACATCGTCGACGGGAACCCCAAGCTCACGCTCGGTAAGGGCGCGCCGCGGGGCCCGGGGCCCTCGCGCGCCACACCACGCGCTCACTTTATTCTAGCCGTGTAATATTTTGCATAAGCGTACATTGTCGTTTGACAGTGAAAATGTCGCATGAGATACATTTGTACTATATACATATATACTACTATTTTGCCCGCGGCTTCGCCCGCGTGGATGCCGGTTTTTGAGCTACGTGGAAAATCCCGAAACAACCATAGATTTATATAAAAAGCATTTGACCACTTTTACTTGACCTCTGGTACTTTAGCGGCGGCTACTAAAACAGAGATCAAGCTGTATCTTCAATTCTACTGAACCGATTTTGATGAAACATGCC
>WUAW01003756.1:62944-73915 GCA_017165845.1 Thaumetopoea pityocampa | reverse complement strand
TTTCAAATGAATGTATTTCCCGGAAACCGTGTCCTATTTATATGATTTTTTCATGGTGAAGTAGTAGGTATATAAGCGAGCAAAAAAAGTTGTTTTTGGATTGTTACGAGGACTAGAGATAACCAAATATGATTACTGTTGGATCACCCCCCGTAGATATTCGAATTGAGAGAATGTTTCCGCGTCCCCCATTGTGCTACAAGTCTCCTCTAGACGGCGGCGGCCGGCGCAGCTGCAATGTGGACGTGGCGGCGGGTTACAGCTAGTTTAAATTAAATCAAATTCCTAATGAATCTGAAAGCTTTTGCATTCAGCATTTTATTCATATTGTTCAGAAATTCCTACTGGAGTTGTCGGAGCACCAGTGCCGCGTGGGCGGCGTGCTGGAGGAGGGCGCGCGGCTGGTGCTGGAGGCGGGGCTGTCGCGGGAGGAGGCGGCCGAGGTGCGGCTGCAGCTGCGCCTGCTCAACCAGCGCTGGGAGCAGCTGCGGCGGCACGCCATGGACACGCAGGCGCGCGTGCACCACCGGCTCATGCGCGCGCAGCAGCAGCAGCTGGCGCGCTTCAGGTCGGTCCGCGGGGCGCGCGCGCGCGCGCCAGCCGCGAGCGCAGTGCGCTAACAGTGTTATTGATTGTCGTCGGAGGCTCCGTATTATACTACAATGCGTTTCATAATCAAATGATCTGTCACTGATAACGACCTCCGTCCCTTTGAACGCCGCACAGCGTGTCCTGGTTCGCCCGTGCTCGCGGCGGGCCGCCCGCCCGTGCGCGGCGCGCGCGCGCCGACCGCGCTGTCCGCTGACCGCTTAGTTTTTTCGGTCCCTTGTTGTGTGGAGCACGCGCCGCCGCAAGTCCCCGCCGGTATTTAAAGTTGTCAGTGAATGGGTTCTATGGATGATTTTAATATTATTTTTACCGTTTCACCGGGAACAGATGTACCCGTAGAATGCCAAACGTGTCCGCTGTGACTTACAAGGGCGCATTGTGCAGGCAGTGGCTCACGCGCACGGAGGACCGCATGTCACGCATGGGCGCGCTGCGCGGCGGCGCCGCCAACGTGGACGCGCAGGTGCTGGCGGTGGGCGCGCTACACGACGAGCTGCGCGCGCAGCAGCCGCTCGTGGACGCGCTCGCCGACTGCGTCATCGTGGTCGACGACGACGCGCACGACAACGGTACGTCGCCGTGACCAGTGTTAACGGCGGTGGTCTGATATGCACGAGTTACAGTGACCGTGTCCAGGGTTAGCGTGTCGACGTGGCAGGGGTGGCTCGCATGCTGCTGCAAACCTATCGTGAGCCGAGTGCCGACCGCGGGCCGGACCTGACTCCGCCCGACCGACCGATTGATCACTAAAAAGTTGAATAATATGGTGCGGAGTGCACGGAGTAAGCAGTGGCACGCGGAACGCGCGCGACGGGCTCGTCAGAGGCCGCCACGCCGTGCCAGGGTGCACGTCACACGCTGACGACGTTACTAACACAGCTGCGAGTTGGCGCGGTGTGTGAGTCCATGTGGCGCGTTGCAGGCGTGACGGAGATCGAGGACCAGCTGCGTGCGCTGAGCGAGCGCTGGTCGCACACGTGCCAGTGGACCACGCAGCAGCTGCAGCGGCTGCGCGAGCTGCAGGCGCAGTGGACGGCGCTGGACGAGCAGCATGCCGAGCTGGTGCGCGCGTGCGACGACGACGAGACCGAGTTGAAGGAGGTGAGCGGCGGTGTGCGGCGGCGGGTGCGCCGGCGAGCGGCCGTGTAGTGACGCGTGTGCACGTGCACAGATGGAGGCGAACCCCGCGAACGAGGTGGGCGCGGTGGTGTCGCGCGTGGGCGCGCTGCGGCGCCTGAAGACTCGGCTGGCGGCGCGGCTGGCGGCGGCCGGCGCGCTGCACGACACCACGGCCGCGCTGGCCGCTCGCACCGGCACCGATGAGCGCGCGCTGCTCGAGCGCGCCGAGGCGCTGCAGGACCGGCTCGACGCGCTGCTCATGATACTGGACGTGCAGACGCACCGGGTCAGTGGCAGTGGCTCGCGCGCGGTGCCTCTACTAGTTGAAATAATATTATAACTGTTTACGTTAATTTCAACGCAGTTCGCACGCCGCGGCTGACCCGCTACCTTCAAATATACCGTTGAGTCCAGCGCACGCGCCGTCAATGCGCACTGGTGTTTATTTGTACCGTCGTGTAGGCTGTAGACTGGTGTGCGATGACAGGTCCTCTGAGTATCATCAGCCTATCGAAATGTGCCGAATATAGGATTTCTTCAGTAAAAAAACCAGTTCCAAAGTTCGTAAAAGTATCTGTCAAAATATCTGTTGAGTCGCGGGACGAAGATGCCGCCCATGGCCCCGGTTCCGTCCCTCGGGCCCTGGACGGCGCAACGAACGTTTTGTGACCGCGGCACCGTGAGCGGTCGGCACGAGACGTGCCTGCGCGGACACACCCGCAGCGCGCCCCGCGCCCCGCGCCGCGAGTTGCGGACATCACGGAATTGTAAGACGGATAGAGGTTTCAAAGTGGGCCGCACAGTGGTCCACAACGTGGTGGCCTATCACCTGTACTGCGGCGGCGCTGCGGGCAGAAGCTAGTTTATTACAGCCTGTGTGACGATACTTCCATTTTGTAACAAATTAAATGTTGGACGTTTGTTTCGGATGTTTGAGCGCGTTCAACCTGTTCCAACATATACATATATAATCAAAGCGTAAACGTTACAGATAAAGGAGCTCGGATTAGATGTGGACCTGACCGCAGAGGGGAGCACGAGCCCCTTCGCCCCCGACCCTCAGACGACGGGGGGCACCGCCGCCGACACTCACCACAGCAGCTCTAAAAAGCCGCGCCTCTCCGACGAGCCGAAGCCCGACTTCCAGCTCGGATACAAGCCGTTCGAGACGTGGGCCGACAACGCGGAGAGATTGTTGGACAACGTGCGTACCTCACGCGGTGCGCGCGCACCCGACCCGGCCCGCTGGACCGCGCGTGCGCGCCGCGTGCGTGACGCTCCCGTGTGTATTTTCAGTGCAAGCGCGAGCTAGAGACGAAGAGCGACAAACGGCGGGAGATCAGTGGCGCCTTGGAACGAGTGGAGAAAGAGATAGAGTCGCAGCGGAACGATTTCTCCAACGTCGAGGAAATCAAGCGGCGGCTGGCGGCCGAGGGGCTGGACGGTGAGGCAATGGCTCGGTCACTGGACCGGCCCAGTGTAACTGGTTACTGATTTCAGTCTGTTATTAAATGGTTACGCGCGGTCCGCGCGAGGCGGCGCGCCTGACCGGTGTCCGGTGACCGGAGCGTGCGCGCGTGCGCGCGCGTGTGAAGTATCGTTACCGTGGACAGACATGTTGGTCACGATTTATTAAAATATACGCTCTTACTTTCAGAGGAGGCCGAGCGTCACGCGAAATGTATAGACGAACTCAAGAAACGATGGGAGAACATCCAGCGCACGCTCCTCGACATTCGCAACACCATGAACCTGCTGGAGGACAAGGGGAAGTTCTACGAAAACCTGGACGCGGTGCGCCGCGAGCTGGACGAGGCGGGCGCGTGGTGCGAGCGCACGCGCGCCGACCCTCCCGCGCACGGCCTGCTCGCGCGCTTGCGGGACAAGGCCCGCGCGCTCAAGGGTCTCGACACCAAGCTCAAGGAGCTGAACGCGCAGGCGATCATACTGCTCACGAAACCGATACCGAGACCGCACAAGGACGACATCGAGGCCGACTCGAAACGAACGAACGACCGATACGAGCAGCTGGTGCTGCAGCTGGCGCGGCGCGAGGGCGAGCTGCGCGCGGCCGCCCGCGGCGAGCCCGCGGCGCGGCGCTCCGACCGCTTCGCCGAGCTGCAGCGCGCGGTGCACTCCACGGAGTCGCGCGTCATCGCCGAGCACGCGATGCTCTGCCGCCCGGAGCTGATGGAGCGGAAGGTCGAGGAGCTGACGCAACTACGGACGCAGTTCGATGACCTGCAGTCCACTTACGACGCCGTGGTGCAGGAGCGCCGGCAGGAGTACGAGAAGGGCAGCGTGCAGGACCTGAGGAGTAGCCTCGAGAACCTGGTCACTAAGTTCGGTGACGTCAAAACTATTTTGCAGCAGAAGATTATTAAGCTGGAAAAAGGTACGCCACTCTAAATGTACACACGTTAACATACGAAGGGACACGGGGCCGCTGCAAGCGCAGCAGCGGGCCGAGGGTCTGCGGACCGAGGGTCGTCGGCGATGGTCGCGGGTTGCGCGAAATGACATGAACTATTTATTTTTGCGAAACATTGTTTAAGAGTGCGGGATCTCATCAGGCCTGGGACTTCTCCCAACTGTCACAACGCGATACATCTCTTGTATAGTGCGTTTCAACAAATAGTTCCTACCCCGTAATGTTGGTAGCATTGCAAACCAATGTTGCTACATAACTATAAGTTACCTTAAAATTAGGGAGATTTTGAAAGTAATTATTACGCTACTAAGTTGTTAATGATGTTATATCGATTATGAGGAATCAGGATGGTAATAAAGAACGAGAGAATATGCTGAGGAAGGCTGCACCTCATTGCACACCCTAACTTGAGTTGATGAATGCTGCTATATCAAGTGCTGGATCCAAGTATCTGATATGACGTGCTCTATAAAACATGCTATGGTCCAATGCGTGAGCAAAAAAAAAGGAAAATGTAAAACCAAAACAGGATTAGTAACGAAAAAAATGATATGTTTCGACAATTTGTTAGTGTTCATAAATAGTGAGAGGAGAGGCGCGCTCTTGATTGTACAAAAACAGTAATTAGCACGCTTTTATTATTAGCTTCTCCCGGATGTACGTAACGGAATCTTTGAACTCGATTTTTACCCACTTTAAAAGGTCAGATTAATTCGAAATTTTGCCCACACGTCAAGGACCGATGACAATATAATAATTTAATAATTTTGTTTTATAATAAATAATTCAATAATTTTGTTTTTTAAAAATCGAACTAAAATGAAAAATAAATTATAGTTTAAAAAAACTAAAAAACACGCTTATGTAGTTAATTAAACTAAAAAGTAAAAAATAATTCTTAATGTAAGAATAAAACGACTAACGAGAAAATGAATGTCATAGTGGTAAAGGCGTGCGGCGCTTTGTGCTACATTTGTACACTAGCTCTGCATTACGGAATAGAACTAAGAAGAAATTATAACAACTGATATCGAGCACCGCACGCTTCTAACACAATGACAATAATTTTATCGTTAATCATTTTATTCTTACATTAAGAATTATTTTTTACTTTTTAGTTTAATTAACTATAAAACCGTGTTATTTAGTATTTTTTAAACTACATTTTTTTTTACTATAATTGTGTTCATGTATGGGCTGTACGCCCGAGACGTCGCTGTCATCCAAATCGTAAAACAGTTCACTATCATCAGAAGTGTCACTGCCATTTCCTACTTCAATTATAAATTTGTCAATTTCATTGTCTGCAGATGGACCGTCTTTGTACTATTTTTTTCAGTATTTATGACATGTTGGTTTTCTCTTCTCCATTCTTCAGTAGTTATGCTTGAAAACGTTTCTTCTGTTATTTTAACTATATTTTTCGCGTCTTGACCAACATTTATGTCGGCAATTCGTCTTTTTAGTAGACTCCATACGGGCTCTATCGGGTTCAAATAGCAACGGTCAGGTGGTAGGTGGTAGGCGCTCTAATCGCCGAGTTCTGACGAATGTAGAGATTCTGCCACACGGTGGATGGTGCTGCACGCGCGGGCCGTGCGCGCGGCGTGGCTGACGACGATGCAAATTGTACCTAACGCGCGCTCGCGTGTCCCAGGTCTGTCGCTGGTGCGTGAGGCGGAGCGCGAGGCGGAGGCCGTGCGCGAGTGGGCGGCGCGCGCCTCCGCGTGGGCGGCGGAGCAGGCCGCGCTGCCGCTGGGCGACGTGCAGCTGCTGCACCAGCTGCTGGACGCCAGCAACGTGAGCGCGCCGCACCTCTGTACACACACACACACCGCTGGACAGGCGGCACCAGAGCGCCGCGCGCACCCTCCCCGCGCCGGTGACACGAGCCGTTCATGAATATTCGCAATCATCTATTTGTCATAATAATGATCTGTACTCGGGAGCGGACCTTTTGAACTTCAGTATTTTCATTTGTGAATTCACTGTTGATATTTTTTTTTCAAATTTATCGCACGGATCGCGTGTTGTCGTGTTGTACTAATATACTGTGCTTCCTACCGCCGCTCCCCGCAGCCCGCCGCCCCGCGCTCGCCGGGCGGCGACAGTGCGCGCCAACGATCTTAGAACGATGGCACAGTTGTCACTTACAACGACTGTAGCGACAAACGATACATTAACTCACAGAACATAACACCTGCGCCGTGCTCCGTGGCGGGCGGGCGGCCGGCGCACGCGCACGCTCCAGCGGGGCACGCGTCGGTGCGCGGTGGGCAGGTCGTGTCCACGCGGGACCGCGCGGAGCCCATTCGACGGCTTATCCTCACTAACCGCTACTTGTATTATTTATAGAAATTAGAAGAAGAGAAGGAGACGTACAAGACGAAACTCGCGAACATTGACAGAATAAAAGAGTCCATACTGGAGGACTGCGAAGAGTCGTTCGCCAAGTCCATCATCGACGACACCAGACAGCTGCGGGAGGATTTCGACGTGTGCGCCGAGAAGACCTTCCAGCTCAACGAGTCTTTGCGGAGAGGGCTGGAACGCACGGAGAACGTGTTCCGTAAGATCGAGGAGATCGACACGTGGCTGAAGGGCATCGAGGAGCAGATGCCGCAGGAGGCGGAGTGTAGCATCACGGACTCGACCGAGCTTTACCAGATGAAGGCGCGCTTCCAGACCCTCAAGGACAAGTGCGACGACAAGACGCAGGAGTTCAGGAACTTGAACGAGGCGGGTGAGTCCTGCGCCGCAACTGTGCGGACCGCTCGTGAGCAATTTAGGTCCGCCGGGCGACGACGACGACTCGCGCGTCGCTGCGGTTGGTGCCGCCGGCCAGCGGTGAGCGCTGGTGACGAGCTGTCTGTGCAGTGCGGGAGGCCTGTGACCAGCAGCGAACAACAAGCTGACCGCTCGAGTAGGTTCTATTATGATCGCCGAACGTCGCGGTGCCAGCTACGCTGTACGCGGCACGCGGCACGTGCCGCTGTGCGGTCGTCCGGAGGGCGCTAGCGTCGTGCGGGCTATTGACCTTGATTAGCTCAGGGGCGCGCGTCTTACAGTTTGACACGGTGCAGCGGAAAGGACCCCGTCTACGACAACTGACAGGTGTCGATATAATTTAGTGTCACCTCTAACATACATTATAAACATGAAATGGTGAATCAAACGAATAAAAGCGTGAAACGTTCTGTCCTGTGGTGACGACACAACCGACAGACACTGCACATGTGTATATGTCAAGCACCGCTCGGTGTTGACGCGGCGTCGTGACGTGCGGCGTGTTCGCAGGTAACGAGGTGCTGCTGGGCGCGGCGGCGGGCGCGGCGGCGCTGGCGCGCGCGCTCACGCACCTGAATGCGCGCTGGACGCGCGCCACGCACGGCGTCTACGAGCGGTACAAGTGAGCGCGCGGCCCCGCCGGCCCTATCAGTTCGCACGCTTTCTGTAGCTCGTGGTTGTACAATCACACAAGTATTTACTGAGCTGTGACGTTTCAAACGCATCGCCGCGTCTCAACCACACATCGTACAGATCATATAAATATTTATTCAATTCGCATTTTCGCAGTGGCTCATGCTCGGTATTCATGTAATGAAATGAAATTAAATATATTTATTTCTGCGAGACATGATACACATAAGGCGTTGTTAGAAGAAAGGAGAAGCAGATCATTCCGCCCGTGCAGGGCACACAAATATTCAGCAGTCAGACGTCTCATTCAAAAAGCTAACGCGCTGTAAGAACAATTTGCAGTAAGCCGATCCTTCCGCGTTTTGCCGAATTTGTTAGCTGGTAATTCTTTGATGTCCTTAGAAACTATATTATATATTAGTTTGTATATACATTTTCGTCCTTGGTACATTGGACAAAACAATTCTACCTAGATTTCTGGTATTTTGGGACAAGTTAGAATGTGTTTTAATAAATACAGCCGCATGCAGAACGCACGCGCTCGGCACCGGGAGTGCACGACACTGTTCGAGTAGAGGTGCACGTGACTCGCGCGGCGGGCGGAGTACTAGCCACTGCTCTGATGCCCTTGTTTGTGCTGGAAAAGCTCTCTGAACGTCCGTAGAGTTTGCCCAGAGCATAAGCCGTACCGTTCAAATACTAAATTTGAAGTATTACGGAATCTGTATAAGACAAAGACAAATTTATTAAGTTTATAGCATACTCCTCAGGTCACTGTTATCAGCGCGCCTCATTTTAACAATCATACAACGATACCAACGCCGGGAAGTGCGCAGTGTCGTGGCGCGCGAGTCACAATTACGCACGATAGTGCTCACTCACCTCAATGTTCGTCGTCGATCGATCGCAGTCGTGTGTCCCACCGGATCGAGTCGTCTCTCTTATTATATTCATTATTTTCCTAGCTATGCCGTATTTTTCCATTTTGGTATGCAAAAATAATAAACGCCAGGGTGCTGGCGGAGGCGTGGCTGGAGTCCGGCGAGCTGCGCGCGTGGCTGACGCAGGAAGGGGCGTGGCTGGACGGGCTGCAGCGCCGCCTGCGCCGCTCGCCCGACGCGCCCGCCGACGCCGAGGAGCTCTCCGACGAGCTCTACGTGAGTGCTCCGCGCAGGCGAGGCGCGCGACCCGCGGCGCGGCCGTCGTCGGCTTGCCTTTGTCGGTGCGTTGTGTTGAGTACGAATAAACCTCTTCAACCTCTCAGGACTTGGAGAACTACATCCAGAACCACAGCGACGAGCGGCTGTCGCGCATCCAAGACCTGGGGCGGCAGCTGGTGGACGCGCACATCATGCCGGGCTGGATTCAGGCCGAAGTGCACGCCGTCACCGAGCGCTGGAACACGCTGCGCGCCGAGGTGAGCGAGCGCGACGCGCGCGCCTCTTAATAATCTCGCCTTTTATTATGCGCGTCCGTCTGGCGTTTTAGTTATATTCGTTTGGTTGGAATTTGCGTGTGCTTCATGACCCGGGTAGTGCCTGAAGCACACGTGAGCCAGCTCCGTAGTACCGAGGCGCCCCACACGCACGCACCGTGCGGCGAGGCGCACTCAGTGTGACGGAGCGACGCGTCCGCGCGCCGCGCCGACTCATGGCTGCCCGTGTGCGCAGGCGGCGTCGCGCAGCGCGCTGCTGGAACGCGCGGCGCGCGAGGCCGTGCGCTCGGAGGTGTGCGTGGACAAGCTGCAGCAGTGGCTCGAGCACGCGGCCGCGCTGCTGGACGCCGAGCGCGCGCCCGCGCCGCACCAGTACCAGGTGCGCCCGCGTCGTATTTACGTGTTGGGAGACGAGACGCACACGAGACTGACGGACGGAACCAGATAGAACGCTGTGTTATTAACGAACAAGACAACGTTAAGAGCCCGCCCGCGCCCGCGCCGCAAGTCTTTATAAACCATATTGTGACGGCGTCACTCTGAACTAAACGATATTAAAAATTAATCATTGCACAGATTTATCTGGCTCAAACAACATTTTGGTATTGTTACGAGCCGAGCTTCGCAACAACTGTAATCGTCGGGAGACACCAAGATGTAAACACACTAGCACCAAACAACTGCACACTGCTGCTCGCCGCTCGCGGGGGACGCCGCCCTGCTGCTGTACTCGCGCGCACTTTATCACTCACTAATCACTTATAGCACTAAAATCGCTTTTGTAAAACACTGGACACAAAATAACTCCGCTCGTCGCCGTACGAGACGTGCCTCATATAGACTTCCGAAAAATCTGGCTAGAACATTAGCGAAACCTCTATGCCGTCGGAATATTCTAGATTTTAACTGTTCGACACTTCAGACGAGTTGCCGTGATTACGTTACTCGATAACACACGGTGCTGGTGTGCCCCGTACCCCGGTGTGCCATTTCACGACACAGTAGTGGTGTCGCGCCGAATAGACGGATCGCGGGGTCAGCTGTCACTGCGCAGTGAAGTGTCGTGTAGCGCTGGCGCTGTCTCTTACCGAATAATGGACCCACACGAGACGTGCTGTCTCGCGGGGGGGTCGGAGTTTATGCAGAATAGTCCAAATCCAAGCAACAACTTGCATGAAACCGACTTATTGATATCATGAGGATGTACACATTGCTTTTAGTAATTACGCACGACAGGTCTGGTCGGCCTGAAGACTTGCCAAACTATGTCGCCGCGCGCCGTCGGCCAGTCAGACATGTCTAAGCGTTGCCACAATGTACCGCGACATGAAATAACTGATGTGACATGGAAACGTTTTTAATATACTCAACATTTTGTGTCATAACGCTGAAAATTTTTCGGATGGGTAAATGTAATGATTTGGCCTATTTTTTTTTTGTTTTCATTTCCACACATAGATTGCATTTACTCAAAACTAACAAAATGTCCGCGGGGTCTAATCCGCATGACGGTTGAACTTATCTGGAAGATAGTTTAAAATATTATATGTAAGCGCTCTTGCGCGGCGCTGTGCCACGTACGGGGTGCTCACCGCGTTCAATGTAACACACTGCGTCGAGCGCGGCGCCGTGAACAGTGCACCGCGGGCCCGGCTCCTACTTGTGTCGTTGGACGGGTGAGGCTGGGCGGGGCGCGCCCGGGCTCTCGCCTCGTCCATGCAGGTGGACGTCTGCTCCTGATGTCGGTGTCAGCAGCGGTGTGTGTGTGTGTGATAGTCCCGTCAATCTACCCATGGCCCACCGACCAGTCGCGGTTATACGGGCCGAACCGCGGGTGATCCCGCAGGCACCATTCTGTGGCGTCAGCCTGCGACAATTCTTAACTCCCTACAAATTATTCTATTTTTCTTTGGCCTTTGCACCTGTTACCCCCCCCCCCCCCCCCCCCCCCCCCCCC
>WUAW01003755.1:13831-24129 GCA_017165845.1 Thaumetopoea pityocampa | reverse complement strand
TCCATGCAAACAGTTTCAGGAATTTAGAGCAACACGTATTATATTCAATTATACATACATACATACATACAATCACGCCTTTTTCCCTAGCTCTCCGGCGGGGAATCGAATCCCGGTCTCCCGCGTGACAGACAGGCAGAGACGACTACTTTCCACTTGCTACAAGCGAGTATTATCCGTAGTTTACTTTCCGCCTTCGCGGAAAACAGGACGTGTTGAGTGGCGAATCATGACGCCGCCATTTTTATAAGGTTCAAAAATGTTAAAATTCCTTATTGCGTTCCAACAAAAAGTAAAGGTAAAACGAGTCCTTCCAAACAGAGCCCCGCATGCTTGGGTAAGGCTAGCCATCGTTTTGAGTCTATCGGACCATGTTATAGTCCCATGTTCCGGTCCAGCCATGCAGCCATCGGAGCGGCAGCTACTGGCTTAGTGTAAAAGACAAGAAATAAGGTGAGGTAAGAAAATTGTATTGAGTAAGAAATATGGAATTTGAGAAAAGTACTATAGGATATAGGATAATACTATCTCGGAAGGAGTAGGAAGAGACAGTAGTAGCTCGGGGGCCCGGGGTCGCTTACCCGTGTACTTAAGTCTATTTGGCGGACAGGCAAAAAGACTAAGTACTCCCTGACCTAATTTATAATAAGTATAGTAAGTGTAGCAGTGCCAAATCCGACTTGTTATTAAAAAGTTGTGGGTTCGATCCCGATCCCGTATCACTGACTTATTTCTAATTTATGTACGGTCTACATTGTAGACACAAATGTACTTAACGGAGAAGGAAAACTTCGTGAGGAAACCTGCATGCCCGCATGGGTGTGTGAAGTCTACCAACCCGCACCAGGCCAACGTGATAAACTGTGGCCAAATTCCCAACCTGAATAGGGGAGGTCCGTGTCCTCATACTAAAGATGAATGTGAATAAGAATGATGAAATATATTTTAGTCTTTTCGTCTGTCATTACATACATACACTCACGCCGATATCCCATAAAGGTAGAGACCATAGTATATATTACATACATACATACAGTCACGCATCTTTCCCACTGAGGTAGGCAGAAACCGTTTCTTTCTACCTGCTACGACCATTTATTGTAGAAAAATGGCTATCCGCAGTGCACATTTTGCCCCTGCGGGTAACGAGACGTGTCGGGTGTTGAACCAGGATGCCGTCGTTTTATAATGTTAAAAATGCTAATGTTCCTCATTTCGTTCCCACGGCTTAATGGAGAGGAAAGGAAAAGGGATGAGGTAGGAAAGGTGTATTGAGCAAGGAATATGGAATTTTGGAAAAGGATTATAGGATATGGGATACTACTATCTCGGAAGGAGTAGGAGGAGACAGTAGTAGCTCGGGGGCCCGAGGTCGCTTACCCATATACTTAAGTCTATTTGCCGGACAGGCTAAAAGACTAAGTACTCCCTGACCTTCACTATTGTCTGTCATTATTGTCAGTAATAGTATTATAATTATTCATTATGGAATAGAGAAGCTTTCTAACCAGTTCTAACCAGTTAAAAAGAAAGGGAAGCTTAAGAGGGCTCTTATCATTCAAGTTATAATACATGTTACAGGGATAAAACTTAGTGTTTGAACTTAAAATTATTAAACTTTAAATTATTATCAGTCCGTCAAAGTTCACTCGAATCACCCGAAGGAGAAGTTTGCTGTAACGATGTTATAGCTGGTGTGTACATTTATACTTTTATAAAAGTGTTAAATATCAATTTTGTTAAATCAAAGATATTTAAAAGAAACTACTCAGATTGACTAATTAAAGGCTTCTGGAACCAAATCCGTCGATGTTTGTTTATTCAATCTTCACGCAAAAACCAGGGAGTAGATTTTGGTTAAACTGTTGTAGTCTTAAAGGTACTATTAAGACTTAAATAATGCGCTATGTTTCATCAAAATCGGTCCAATAGAATTGAAGATACAGCTTGATCCCTGTTTTAGTAGCCGCCATTAAGGTACAAAAGGTGAGAGGTTAAGTAAAATTGGTTCTTAGGTTTTTTATATAAATGTATGATTGTGTCGGGAAACCGAAATTCACGCGGGTGGAGCCGCGGACAAAAGATAGTACTATTATAAAATTGTTAAATATCAAATTTAGTAAATCAAAGATATTTAAAAGAAACTACTCAGATTAACTAATTAAGCGCTTCTGAATATTTGTTTGTTTATTCAATCTTCATGGAAAAACCAGCGGGTAGATTTTGGTCAAACTGACTTTTATAGTCTTAAAGTTACTATTCCGACTTAATACGGTGGTATGTTTCATCAAAACTGGTACAGTAAAATTGAAGGTACAGTTTGATCCCTGTTTTAGCAGTTGCCGTTAAGGTACAATAGCGCATGTAAAAGTAATTGTTTTGGGATTTCCCATGCAGCGGAGTCACGGGCAAAAATTTAGTAAATTTTAAAAGTTGATTGACGTGTTGTGACATAATTTAAATAGTTGATAACTATTATGTTTTGCAATTACACGGTGCACAATAAAACAATGATGAAATTAAAGCTATAAATATTTTAATAAAGGTGCACTGTTGTCGGTCGGCGGGTGCCCATAACGCCGGCCGCGTTCCCTCGTTGTATAGCTATTGCCACACGTTGTGTCAAATAGCGGCCAGCGGTCTGATCGCCTGCTGTGCTGAGCAGGCGGGCCGCGATCTCTTTGAAAACTGTGAGCTCCTTCTCCCCAAAGCCCTAAAGTTCCTACTCCAAATGTCTCAAAAATGTAATTTCTGCTGATCGAAATGTATTCGCGGCGCTTGAGGTACTCAAATTATAATCAAAAATCGCTATCATTGGAACCACACACGTACATCCACGCAGGCGGCTTCCAAGCAACAAAGTTATTAGCGGCATGCGATGAAATTAATTACTTGTGAACTACAAGATATTGTACGTACACACAAACACTCTGACCTTTCTGCTACGACCAGTGGCGTGCCCCAGGGACTGACGCGTAGCTAGGGGCTGTCCTACCACACTTACACTGTGTTATCAGATACTAGCTTTTACCAGCGGTATTTCTAGTACTGATATTAGATTTATCAACTCTTGTATTAGTGCCGGGAGGCCGAGTTGATATGACGAATCATCATCATCATCCCCAGTCCATGTGGTCGCTATTTAAACTCATATTATTTCTTATATAATAGATTATTTCGTGAGACTTAACGCTATAAACTTTTCATATTTTATTACCCCTACATTTCGATTGAGTTGCACCAACGGTGGTCGGGAGAGGTAATAAAATAATAAAAATTTATCGTTACAACTACTGCGAACTAATCTATAAATATATTATATATAAATATATAATAACAGAACTTAACTAAATTTAGTCTCTCCCTATCTTCTTCTAATGTCAAACGCCAAAATGAGATAGCAAGCATTTAGCAAGCTAGTAGCGACCTACATTTCTGCCAAAAGGTACAAAAATGTTGCGTTTTTGGGCATCTTTAGTCCGTATGTTCCAAGATCACGTCTAAATTTCTTAATTTTGACGTGTCTAAACGAAACTGACGACACCAAAGTTGTAGCTATCTCGTTTTGGCGTTTGACATTGGAAAAATATAGAGAGAGACTAAATTTAGTTAAGTTCTGTTACAATAGAATTACCACCATTGTTTATTTTTAAACCAGTAAGTTCCCAGTCTCTTATATACTCCATTCAACTCCAAAACTTCAATTGCTACATCTACTTAATGTTATCTAAGTACCGCTTAAGATATTAACTCCACCTTGACTCCGCTTCTATACAAAATAGTGTATAGAAGTGTAAAAAATAAAACCACTGACGACTGATTGGTAGTGTGGCAATGACCTTGCTGTCTGTGCCAATGACTCCTGGGTTCGAATCTTGGCAGGAACAAACTTTATGTGTTGAGCACAAATATTTATATCCGAGTCACGGATGTATTTATCTATTTATGTATTGTATCTATCTATATAATTGAGGACATAAAAATATAAAAACACAATCTGTGTTACTTATTTGTTATTTTAAATATATTTATTATTATACACATAACTTATTATATTAAAAATATATATACTTATACTTTTTGAAAACTCTTTGATCACTGACGACGTTCCCTCGATTGGGAACGAAATATTTGATTTCCATAAATATTAATGTATATTTTTGTTACAGGTTCGCACCCACATCAAAATCCAGTGGGACGCCGCATGCTGCCTCTCTCAGCACGCAGTGGGTCGAGTTATTTGGCACGCCCACCATTATATATATATATATATATATATATATATATATATGTATCTTTTATTTATTTTTTAATATAATAAGTTATGTATATAATAATAAATATATTTAAAATAATAATAAATATATCGTTGTCTAGTACTCAAGACAGTGGATCCTAGTTTGGGACTAATGTGGGTGAAAGTTTCTAGAATATTATTATTGTAATCCATTTTTATTAAAACATTTTTTTTATTAAATATGTGTGGTATCAGATTGAGGAACCTCCTCACAATGCCGTCCGTGTCCAAGAGTACTGCCTTCTGTATTGAGCCCTTCATCCGTCTGCTTAGTGAGAGCTTCTGAAGGTATTGGTCGAAGCTCTTCACTGTCAGACCGTTAACAGACACGACTATCGGAATAATGATAGTTGATTCCATATTCCACATGGCGGTAACCTCGAAGGCAAGGTCCAAATATTTTGTTTGTTCTTCTTTTTATAACTTGTCGAGGTTCTCGTCATGTGGAATAGCAATACCAACCAGCATTACACGACGCACTGATCGATCTATTATCACAATATCAGGTTTGTTTGCCAGAATAGTCCTGTCTGTGATAATAGATCGGTCCCAGTAGAGCGTGATATGGTCATTTTCGTTAACTGGAACAGTCTGGTACAATACTTCAGACTTCATTAGACCATATTTAAAAGCAAGCTGCTGGTGGATAATTCTGACAACCTGGTTGTCTGTACAAATATTTCTCATTAGCAAGAAGAGAACAACCAGAAACTACATGCCTAATAGACTCTCCGGGACGGTGGCATGCCCGACAGATGTCGACCGTACCGTCCTTTAGGATGTGCTTCCGGTAGTTATTCGTCTTGATAACTTTGTCCATAATTGCAAAGACAAACTTATTATTATAACTATAGATAGATAACTCTTTATTGACACAATTATAAAAGAAATAAAAAAAAATATTTTTCAAGTTTTCCCTTTTAAAGGGAAGGCGAAAGGATCTAAGCCTATACAGCCTTGTCTGCCGTAGTTATATTATTTTCATAAGTCAATAAAATGCTGGTGTATCTCATTTTACTGCTTCTTGGGAGTTTTGACGTCAATCCGACGACTACCACATTGACTGAGCATGAGTTTCGGCAGACTTATAGTCTTAAAAAAATACGCTCACTTTACTATGTTAGTCACAGTTTTATTCCAATGTTTCAATAATGTTCAGGATTATTGACGATTAATACACAAAACAATACCAAATTTATATATTAAACATCACAATAAATTAATATAAAACATTAAAACTTCGAGTGATACTTCACTCGGGTTGCCGCCAAAACTCCAGGACAAAACAAATATGCAAAGTGTTACAACGGGCGGCCATATCGATAAAAGCGATCTCTTCCAGGCAACCTTTGGATGGAGAGTATCGACATCATAACTATTAGCCGGTAGTATATTAAAATAATAATTCAAATTTAGTAAAACAATTTACAATGAACAAGATACGGTAGTGCTAAACCGTACTGTATTAAACTTATTATTATTATTAAACTCTTATAAAACATTTCTGAGAGCCACATTCACTACATCTACCCTTGTATGGGGGTTGTGTTAAAAATTATATGCGAGTTGTAATTATTCATTCCCTTGGCCACGGCAGGCGCCCGAGGATATTATATTCAAGGGGCGGGCGTTGCGACCCCTAACCTCTAATTTAAATCATAATACAAGGTGTGAACAAAACGTTAGATTTTTTTTTCTTTATGGCGAAGCGTTGTCATTGCACGAGTTAAATTTATAAGTCATCTTTCTTCTTCTTATTCTATTTTTTTATAGTGGCAATCGACTGCGAATTCGCTTCATTTCTGCCAGTGTCGAGTGTATATATTTTTAAAGTCATCATTGATGCCTTGTCTAGTATAAATATAGAATTTTCATAAATCCTCCTCGTCTAACGTAGTTACATAATTTTCTGAAGACATATCTTCTTTTAATAATATTTTCTTTGTTTTAACAATAAAATGCCGGTGTATCACATTTTATTGCTTCTTGAGAGTTTTGACATCAAACCGATTATTATTATCACGTCGCTAGACAAAAGTTCGCGCAGGCTAATTGCCGTGGAAAAAATTTGGTTCCTTTGTAGTTTTATTCCAATATTTCAATATTTTTCACAATTTTTGACGATTGAATTGAATATCCACATAATAACACCAAATATATTATATACTAAATTTTGCCCGTGGCTCCGCCCGCGTGAATGTCGGTTTTCCGCAAAATGGGAAATCCCAACACAATCATAGATTTATATAAAAAATTATATACATTTTTACTTGACCTCTCGTACCTTAGCGGCGGCTAATAAAACAGGGATCAAACTGTATCTTCAATTCTACTGGACCGATTTTGATGAAACATTTCGCATTATTTATATCGGAATAGTATCTTTAAGACTATAATAGTTTAATCAAAATCTGCTCGCTGGTTTTTTGGTGAAGCCCGAACAAACAAACAACAAACATCGACAGATTTGGTTTCAGTAGCCCTTCCCGTCGATCTGTGTAGTTTGTCATTAAATATCTTTAATTTTTGAAAATTTGACATTTAACAATTTTATAATAGTGTAGAAGATTTTGCAAATGTGACATTGTTTATTGACTATGAAAGTGTCGATCTATTAAAAATTTAATCATTAAATCTGTAAAATAAACACAAACATCCTGTGTATCAAGAAAGCAACCTTGCCTAAGTTAAACCTTGAGTGAGCTTAGTACCGCGTCAAACATCGCGCTACGACCACGACCACGAGCCGAGGGAAGCCTACTAACAGAACTGTAACTAGCATATCAGTCTACACCTAGACACTGTAACGTTGTGACATTAAACTAAACCTTTAAAAAAAAATAATTTAAAAACATTGCGACATAAAAAAAGTTTGTCTCTGGTTATTAAAAAAAAAAGTTAAAGATGGAATAACGATTAGAAACTTATAAAATTAACGCTCAACGCACGGCTTATGCACTTATTTCGGTTTTATTTTTAATTATATTTTTGCATGTTGTTAAAAATCTTGTCTCATTAAAGATGAGTAAATAAATTTACTCTTCAAATGTTGTATGCTATATTTATATTCTAGTATCATTTAATTAATAACAACATTATGATAAATGCAAAAATGGGTTTGTTTGTTACTCTGTATTTTATGTATCATTGGAGCAATGGATCGATGTGCACGGATTTTTTCCATGGATATTTAAATATCCTGATAGTAACTGGCTATTATTTATATCAGTAATGTACGGTTCCCGTAGGACGATATAAATATGGTAAAAATATTTATTAATATATAAATAAAATTAATAACATCCACGTATATAAATTATTGAATCGGAACTGTTATGTGAGACAGGATTATTACAGTGAAACCAATATATTATTGTATCAAGATGTGGATATATAACTTGGTATTCAGTAATAAAAATTATTTTATATGACTTAAAATATTAGAAGTTATTAGAAGTTTTGAAATCCAATTTAAAATATAGATTAGTCTTTGTCGATTTCAATAATTTGTGGACATTGGAATATATTTAATAGTTACTTATTGTGGATTTTTTTTCACACGCAATGATCTAGCCTCACATTGAATATAACTTTGAAATGTAACTTTTGATATTAGGCTGTTGTTTGATTAGAGTCTAAATTTCATCGAGTTCTAAATTTTATATTTATACTATCAGAAACCTATATATATTACTTGCAATAATATTGTGATGAAGATAATGATTATTCATAGCCTACTTCCGTTCACGGCATTACATCTAGATACCAAATTAAAAGAACTATTTACAAGTGAAAATTTTACAATTAGATAAACGCAATTTCGCTCTTATTAAATGAGTATGGATTTTATAATTAATAACAATGATGTATTAAACGACAAATTATCCAGAGCCGTAAATAGAATTAAAAAAAAATTGAAACTGTACTGACGCTATTGTTATATAAGCTTCTAAAATGTTGGTTGTATATGTATAGATAGATATTATGGATCCAAGATATATATCCCATCGATAGAATTATTTTAAATTGCACATGCACGGCTGCTTTAAACACAAAAAGAAATCAATTGAATTAGCTAATAAGTACCAGCAATGTGTAATCTCACAAATTATGTTAATGGAATAAATATTTTACAAGTGCCATCATTCATTGTTATAATATACTTCAATAAGCGTTGCCAGATCTGATTTAAAAAATCACTGTGATGGGACTTAAAATCTGTAGAATTTCGTAGATTACTTTTGGAGTAAGCCGTCGATCTGGCTGCGCTTATTTCAAAGCCACAATATACGGAAATTTCGTCACAGATCACAGATCTTCCGCTAATGATGTTCAATACCTTTTATTTTTTGCTATTAAACAGATTTTTTTATTTAAAAATTGGTATTATTATTTAAAAATGAATAAAAATATGCGACTGTTTGTTTTACATAAAATATTCGTTAAATATCATAAATCTTGTGTATTATGAAAAAAATTTATAATGACATTTTCGATGACAACAGGCTAGATAACTGTGAAAATAACAATTAAAACTTAATACGTGTGCAGCGATAGTCATTATTAAGGTATTTATATATATATAAAAAAATTAGAATGTACTTCATATTTAATATTTAAACACTTTATTTAAAAAAAAGGTAGTTCTTATCAAATTATATAGCTTTATTCAAAAAATAAATATCATTCCAGATGTTTCCAGGTTAAGAACGGACAAATTTATGGAATTTAAACTATTTCTTTTATTTAATCGTAACATAGCCCATCATCGTTCATCATTATATTCTATTATTTCATCCAAATATCGACGATTGAAAGGTAATAGGGCATAACTGTTATTTTGGTTGAAAATGAGTTATGTACGCCATCCTACTTAAAATTGTCCGCTTTTTCGAATGCGCTTACTCCCATGGCTCTCTCTACAATGACTTTTTTGTCACTTATGCCCAAGTAAAAAACTCAATCAATCGATTGATCTAATCAAGATCAATAAGCGGCATGAAACCACATAAAACAACGTCGAATCAAATAAATAAACGCTTTGCCAATTAATGCTTTTATTTTTTTTTTTATTCTAGAGCTGTTTCCATTTTCACTATATGACAATAAATAAAAAAGTTGTGTCCACTTTTCTGCAGTTTCAAACTTTAAACTGCTCTCCTGAACAATTTGGTATTTGTCGCTTATACCTTTCAACCGTCGATATGTAAACTACTGAATATCGGCGAGATTTGTGCAATTTAGTACAAAATTATCGCATTTAATAATACTTAATTAATTCGTGTAGTGCTATTCAATGTCTGTAACGTGAATGCGTCATGCGAAATGTACATCGTGTCAAAGAAAATGATAGATTTTATGTTAATCTATCTATACTATTAGTATTATAAAATTGTTAAATGTCAAATTTTGTAAGTCAAAGATATTAAAAAAAACTACTCAGATTGATTAATTAAGGGCTTCAGAAACCAAATCCGTCGATGTCTGTTTGTTTGTTTATTCGAGCTTCACACAAAAACCAGCGGGTAAATTTTGATCAAACTGTTACAGTATTAAAGGTACTATTCCGACTTAAATATTGCGACATATTTCATCAAAATTGTTCCAGTAGAATTCAAGATACAGCTTGATGTCTATTTAAGTAGAAGTCGTTAATATACGAGGCTCAAGTAAAAGTGGTTTTTGTTTTTTATATAAATTTATAATTGTTTCGGGATTTCCCATGTAGCGGAAAACCGACATTCACGTGGGCAGAGCCGCGGGCAAAAGATAGTAAATAATATTATTCTGGATACTTTCACACACATCGATCTAGTCCCAAACTAGGATCCCTGTATCTTGGGTACTAGACGACGATATACATACTTATATAGATAAATACTATACGTAAATAGATAAATACGTCCATGACTCGAAAACAAACATTTGTGCTCAACACACAAAGTTTGTCCCTACTAGGATCCGAACCCGGGTCGCATTGGGCTAGAAAGCAAGGTCAGTG
>WUAW01003752.1:54371-69098 GCA_017165845.1 Thaumetopoea pityocampa | reverse complement strand
AAATGTTTAAGAAGAAAAAACACCAACTTTTGTCTAAGGTAGCTGGCTAAATAACAATTATTATAAAGTATTAATTCCGAATGTATTAAACACAGCTACGTATGAACATATAATTTGTAACAGTACTAGACGTAAGACGCAAAGGGTACCAATGTAACAGAAATAAATTCCTCAAAAAGTGACGTAATATTGCTCCTTTGCCTTAAAATGATGACGTAATACCTCAACTCTAACTTATTGGAGTATTACTTAAAATACAATTAAAAATACCTATTTCGAGGTATTGATGAGGTAGACTTTAAGGCGTTATTGACAATGCTAAAAAGGTACCTACTTGCAAATATCGTATTTGTTGACGTAACGCACTATATAATTTGGCAAAGCTTAGTAAATAAATACAAGATAAATATGCATTACGTACATATTATTTAAATAATATATTTGATTTGAAAAACTGTCAACATACAGCGAATAGTTTTAATTTATTCATTGAGACGTATTCAGTATTCATAGGTGCGTTTATGGTAATTAAATTTGCCTGATTTTTTAATTTTTCTATGTATGCAATGCAATAAGTATTGCGCAATTTGAAAAACGATGTTTTACAGGTGTTTGAAATGTTATTATAATTATAATAAAGAAATATAAAGATTTAATATAGTTTTTACAAAATAAAAAATATTTCATGGATCATATTTAGTTAAGAATCGTCATTAAAGGAGACAAGTTTGATATAAATAAACGACGGCCGAGATCTTCTGTCGCGGTGTTCCCGCAGTATTTCGCACGGAAGCATTCGTAGTTCGCGATTATAATATGAATACTTGCTCGCCAGATCGAACAAGCAGATTTGATTCATGTGCATTTTGTAATAAGATAGATCACACTACTTTCTAAATGCTTAAAGTTTATTAATTTAAATTCGCCTAAATTTAGGTTTGATTTCATTAAATCGGAACAGGTATGTGTGAACTATTTGAGAATTTCACATACAGTTCCTGCATGTATTCAGCTCGCACATTGCAAGAATAAGTGGCAGCATGCAATATTACATTTTGATAACGCAAATACAAATAATTGTAAATAAAATGAAGGCATATACAGATTTTCTCAGCGAATATAAATAAGATAAGTTCGTTCCCCCGACTCGCCGCTTCACAGAAAATCTCTTTATAAAATTTCTATGCGCCGCCTGCTTTGGCACATAGTACCCCCGCAGATCTGCGGTTAACGTTGAAACGGTTGTGCGACGTGACTGCTCTGACTGCGTTTCGTTACTTCCAATGCGAATAAATCGTAGTTATTTTTCAGTTCAAATATTAAGCCCACTAAGAGGTACCCACTATATTGGTAACTACGTAAGTTTACGCGAAACCGCATAAGACTAATAAAAAAGAACAAGTTATTTATTAATAGTGGGTCACAAAAACACGTTTCAGTTGTCACAAAGCCAACTATAAGGCATTGAAAAAAAAAAATACACATCTTCCTTAAATATCCCCAAATTTCCTTAGTAACAATGGAAGTTGAATGTCTTCGCGGTTATGTGAATTTAGAGGTTGAATTTCGCATGGATCCACGTAATATATATCTACATATAAATTACATGCATTGGTCGTCGTTATATTATAGATCAGTTGCCCTTGCATTTTATTAATAAATGTGACATGGCTTTTATAGATAATTTGATAATGGTAAATTTGAAATTAAATGTTCCAGGTAGTATTGATACTGTGCACAATTATTTCCGATGATTTATTTGGGATATAGAATTGAGTCCGGGTCTTATGCGTGCCCGCATCTGCTTTATCAGCCTTCGGATACGTTTTAAAGGTTGACTTTTATACTATTATAAAATTGTTAAATGTCAAATTTTCGAAAATCAAAGATATACATACATACACTCACGCCGATATTCCACAAGGGTAGGTAGAGACCACAGTACATACTACATACATACATACAGTCACGCCTCTTCCCCATTGGGGTAGGCAGAGACCACTTCCTTCCACCCGCTACGATCGTTTGATGTAGCAAAGTGGCTATCCGCAGCCCACATTTCGCCCCCGCGGACAACGAGATATTTAAAAACAAACAAAGATATTTAAAAACAAACTACTTAGATCGATTAATTCAGCACTTCTGAAACCGAATCCGTCGATGTTTGTTTGTTTGCTTGTTCGGGCTTCACGCAAAAAACCAGCGGCTAGATATTGGTCAAATGGTTACAGTCTTAAGGGTATTATTTCGACTTAAATAATGTGGCATGTTTCATGAAAATCGGTCCAGTAGAATTGAAAATACAGCTTGATCCCTGATTTAGTAGCAGCTGTTAGGGTACGACAGCTCAAGGAAAGCTGGTTCTAGGTCTTTTTTTATATAAATCTATGTCTGTTTCGAGATTTCTCATGTAGCAGAAAACCGACATTCATGCGGGCGGAGCCCCGGGCAAAATATAGTTCCAAATAAAAATAATAATCTTCCCCAGTAAGAACTGAAGGTCCCCAGTAAGAATTGGCATTCTCTGTTATTACCTTAAAGTCGATTATTTAAAGATTTTGTGAGTTTGAAGAAGTTTCTTCGAAAAATGTTATGAGCCTTTTTGACACTACGAGAAAAGAAAAGAAATAAAAGATAACACATGTATTAAGAAAAAAAGATACAGCCAGCTCGCCAGTATCAGCAAAAACAAGAAGTCAGGACATATGGTTTCGTGGTTCGAACATTTGTAGTCTATATTTGTTGTTGTAATAGCCCGCAAAGTTAACTTGGCCTCATCGCAACTCCGGTAGGTTCAGTAGTTCTCCGAAGATAGATAAACGCGTAAGCACTTCGTCGTGGCAATGTTGTCGTCTTTCGAAGCCTGAATGAAGTGAAGCAGTGGGCGAGTCACCAGAGCGCCTTGGGCGACTTATTAGGTAATGACTGCTTTACTGATTACCTGAATATTTAATATTGCCTGATGACAACCATTTGTCACTAGTGAAGTGGTGTTACAGCCTGCCCTAGTCCCTTCAGTCCAGTAGGCCGGTGCCTAATAATACGGGCTAACCCCTCTTTGGAGTAAATGTCCACCATCATTTTCTATAGTGCATGACTCTACTAATTTTTTAGAATGGTTGTCTCCACGTCATCAGGATCCCGTTTGGACTCTGGTGCTGGGCGTACTTCTAACTCCTCTGATTTTTTTAGGACGGTGGTTATTGTTTATCCAGTGTGGTCTGGTTTGGATTCTCTGGACCTAGACATATTGCAGACCTGCATGTCTTTATTTTTTAAAAAGATGTCTGCATCATTTTTTGCGGATGTCTCCAAGCCTTTGGCGTCCAAAATTTGTATCCTCTGGAAGCATTGGCTGGAAGCCTCGACCAGGGTCGGCAGCGAGAGCACCCGTTTTCCTACCTCAGCAGCGAGTTGTAGTTGCTGCACATTCCACGCCAGACATGTCAGCAGGGTGCTGACCAACGAGTCCTCCGGAGAGGCGCAATATCTGTTAGATGTAATAATTAATATTAAATGCTTATTCTAGCCTTTAGCATTAATTTTAAATACACATTAGTCAAAAATCAATTCATCAAAATATTATAATCACAGAGTTATTGCAAGTAAAGTTGAGACTTTTACTTTAGTATCGATATAATTTAAAAATTCCTGTCCCCCATTTTACAAGCCTTAGGCTAGATATAAAAATCACGCATATAATTAAAATTTGCATGACTTTTAATTATATACATGTATATTTAAATCCAACTTGTTATTTGTTACGACTAGTACCTATTTGTATTTGACAATTTATTGAGTAACACGACCATATCTCAGTGTCGAGCAGCGTATAATGGTATGTGAATCGTTAATTCTATGGAAGCTGAATTATGCCGATACTGTTTATAACACTTGCCTATTGGGTATGACTGATAAGCTTATACAGCGTGTTCAAAACGCATGTGCACGATTTTGTTTTAATATCCCTCTAAGAACACATGTTACGCCGTTCCTAAACTTAGAGAATTTAATGAAAATGGCAGCACGCCGGAAGCTTCATCTAGCCACGCTGTCGCTCGGTGCCATGCCGATCAAAACGCAAAAGTATCTATACACCAAATTTGTCTCGTCAAGAGATTAGAGCAATTATCAGACTAGGGCTTCATCTCATCTGCTTTTGAGACCACAGCCTGCGGCAGCATTTCGTGGTAGTTTTAGGTTTGCTGGACCCACTGTTGGAACTATTTGCCGCCAAATATTCGTACCTTAAAATAGTAGATTCATTTAAGTGTACATTCAAGTATACATTTATCTTTTGGAATTACAGGTCAATCCCCCTCCTGATCAGGTGAAGTCCGTGCCCCTGTAGTGGGGACGATATGGACTGGGGATGATGATGATGATTAATCCATAACGTTTACTTTCTCGATTTCTTTTTTAATTTATTTTAATATTTTTTAAATAACTTTATATAGCTTTCGGGGCAGGGGTTTTGTGTATGTGGGGATAATTTTGTGTATGTGTGAGTATATATACTTGAGTATGTGTGTGTAAATGTGAACATGTATATTTGTGTATTTATATGTGTATGTTTATATACGTAACTATCGGTTGCATGTCGTGAGCTCTCTCTGGCTCTGTCAGAATATTAGCGCTGCATGTTTCTCAGCTGCAGCACCAGATGAGATAGAGACCAATTTCTGTCTCACACAATGCTTTTTTCTTATCTAATTACTTATTCTTAGATAATTAATTTACTTTAATTATATATACTTAATTTTGTGTAATTGCTTATTCTCATATTTGTGAGATAAAAATATTTTTCTTTCTTTCTTTTTTTATTTTATAATATATTGAATGTATTAAACTATTTCCTGTGAATAGTGATACCCCGTATCCAATCTACTCTTTGGTGCGAGGTCCGTTTTCTTAGGGCTGTAAGATAATAAATTTTCAAAGTGCTCTTATAATAATTATTAAGCGTGCGAATCGTCGCGGAGGGGCTCGATCGAAGACTTGAAGAGAGCATTTGTGGCGCGGGGCGGCGAGGGACTCCGCGGCACCGCGCATGTCGCCGGTCGTATCGACCAGCCCGGATGTGCATTGCACGTTCAGGGTAGGGTTGGCAACATTTATTGACACAATAACTAGCCGGCGAGGCCCCTATATGGTCAGACATAAAGTATTTGATAGATAAACAAAATGTATAATATATTGATGTACTTCTTAATATTATAAAAATTGGAAAAATTTGATGTTTGATCGATATCAATAAACTATAATTGAATAGTCAAATATAATCAATAACTATAAATCAATATAGATCTAAAGTCAGGTCAGGGAGTAGTTAGTCTTTTAGCCTGTCCGGCAAATAGACTTAAGTATACGAGTAAGCGACCCCGGCCCCCCGAGCTACTACTGTCTCTTCCTATTCCTTCCGAGATAGTAGTATCTTATACCCTATAATCCTATTCCAAAATGCCATTATCCTTGCTCAATACACCTTTCCTACCTCATCGTTTTTCCTTTCCTCTCCATTAAGCCGCGGGAACGCAATGAGAAACTTTAATATTTTTAACCTTATAAAATGGCGGCGTCGTGGTTCGCCACCCGAAACGTCTCGTTTCCCGCAGGGGCGAAAAGTGGGCTATGGATAGCCACCTTGCTCTTAGCAGGTGGAAAGAAGTGGTCTTTGCTTACCCCTATTCTTCGGTAGTATAGTGGTCAATATACCCGTCTGTAATGCGGGACCGAGGTTCGATTCCCTGCCGGAGAGCCAGGGAAAAGGGCGTGAGTGTATGTATGTATGTATGTATATATAGCTTAGATTTATGTTACAGAGAAACTATTTTAAATATTATTTATTGTAGATAGGAAGGATAATTTACCAAAAAATGCTCGCTTTTAGCAAGACTATCAAACGTAAACCCATCTCATAGTAAGTGACCCCACTTACTAGTAGGTTGAAGGTGGGAACATTATATCATCTGTCCAAATCTTTGGTATTCTTCTTAGACCATATATCTACTATCATCCTGTGGTCATCTACCAAAGATTTGGGACGGATGATATAATATTCTTATGACTATGAAAATGCGTTGCTACTCCTGCAGACTGATTTGTTACGCCTCTTGTACCTGTAATGCAGGAACATATGTACGTGTGTGTAAGTACTCATACTTACGTAAATTGTTGGTGTCTAATCCCTCGAACTTGATTATTCTTAGCTGTACCGGCACTATTTAAAGTTATTTTCAAAAATAAATAAAAAAGAATACGTAGGAATGCATTTATGATTTTTGAAAAACAAATGATTGCCTGTGGAGATTTGTTATATTCATTTTTAAATTTAATGTTAAATTTCATGGGAGTCCTTAAAAATACTCCTTTAAAAATACCACAATCTTAATCGTAAAAATACTGGCTGTTTTTCATATTTTGTTCATTGGATTTTGTGACCCCGCAAACAATTATTATAATTATACTATTATAAAATTGTTGAGTGTTTCATCATCAAATTTGTAAATGGAAGATATCGAAAAATAAAACGACTCAGATCGACTAATTAAAGGCTTCTCAAACCAAAACCATTGATGGTTGTTTGTTCGAGTTTCACGCAAGAAACAGCAGGTAGATTTTGGTTGAACGGTAAAATTCTTAAAGGTATTATTCCGACTTCAATACTGCGGCATGTTTCATTAACATCGATTCAGTAGAATTGAACATTTACATTGAACAGTTGAATTGGAAGCCTTAGAAAAACTTTTACTTGAGCTCTCCTTACCATAACGGCGGTTACTAAAACAGGGATCACACTGTATTTCAATTCTGTTGGACAGATTTTGATGAAACATGCTGCAGTATTTAAGTCGTAATGTACTTTAAGACTGTAATAGTTTGACCAAAATCTAACTGCTGGTTTTTGCTTGAAGCTCGAACAAACAAACAAACATAGACGGATTTGGTTTCAGAAGCCCTTAATTAGTCGATCTGAGCAGTTTTTTTTAAATATGTTTGAATTACAAAATTTGATTTTCACCAATTTTATAAAGATGATTGTTTCGGCACTTCCAGTGCAGCGGAAAACCGACATTCACGCTGGCGGAGCTAGTGTAATATAATAACAAAATGTAATAAAAAATTAATATAAAATAAATTTTCTCTTATCCTTTCTTACACTTACAAAAATTAAAATACGTTGTAATAGAATCCTTGGCACCCCTAGGTAGTGGGGAGACGAGGAGGCCCGCCTTCGTGTAGAACACCACGAAACAGTCTGAATCCTACTTTAAAGCAATATATATATTGCTTTTTCTTGATCGGGAAATTCTTGGGGGAAAAAAGTATAGGCAGCCCACTGAGAGATATAATAATATTATAAGTCCTCAAAAGATTATATTATATTATATATAATAATCTGACGCTTTTCACACATTGATCTAGCTCTAAACTAGGATTCCCCGTATCTTGGGTACTAGACAACGTATTGTATTTATATACATATACTTATATAGATAAATATAATACATAAATGATAAATACATCCATGACTCTGGTACAAACATTTGTGCTTATCGCATAAAGTTTGTCCCTACCAGGATTAGAATCCGGGACTCATTCGCACAGCAAGCATGGTCACTGCCCACTGTGCCAATCAGTTGTCAAGATGAAATTAAAAATAAGATGAGTGGGCTTTGTTCTTAATGAACTTCATGTTCATTAAGAATTATCGGAGAGGGTTCTTGCACGCGTATCAGTAGCGTAAGGATGAGACTGTCAGAGCAGTGTCCCGGATGCGTATACGTTTTAACATAGATATAATTAATCCCACTCAGTAGTTCTCGAAGAATGTGAGAAGCTGTTGTGAATGTGTCTTTGTACTGGAGGTACCAACATTACCGCAACTGTACCGTTTATTGCAGATGAATAATTAGACAGCAGCGGTAGTCTCACCAACTATGCAGGTGTTGTCCAGATACGATTGGTTCGGTCGATATCTATGCTGGATACCGCGTTACTGCGAGTATACAGGATCAGCCTCCATGGTTGTTAACCATTATACGCTTGAGAACGGCGGTCTGAAACTAAATGTGTTGAAGACGGAGTACATGCCATGTAACCCGTGTGGAATTGCGGATCCATCTATCCCATCAGAATAGGTTCAGAAAATGCTGTAAAAACAGATAAGTTTAGATACCTGGGATCCATGTTGCACGCTTCCGGTAGCGTAGATCACGATATCCAAGCCCGTATTGGCGCAGCGTGGGCAAAATGGCAAGAGGTCTCTGGAGTGCTGTGTGACCATAAAATGCCTCTAACGGTGAAAGGACAGGTATATAGAGACGTTGTCAGACCAGTTCTCTTATATGGCAGTGAGTGTTAGCCGACCTTGAGTAGACATATCCAGAAGTTCCGCGTCACGGAAATAAGATACTGTGGTGGATGAGTGCCGTCACACGTTCTGGCCGCGTACGTAACTCATATATCCGAGGCAGTATGTGACGTGGCAGATAAGCTCCAGGAAAGTCGTCGGAGATGGTTCGGTTACGTAATGCGCCGGCGCAGAGACGACCTCTGTAGGTGAGAGACTACCTCTGCTTCGATATGGCTGTCCTTGGAGTATGATCTGGGGGCCGCCCTAAGAAGTACTGGCTAGATGTTCTGACCAAGGACATGGAAGCCAATGAACTTACGATTGAGGATGTCAAAGATAGAGCAAAGTGGAGGAAACATAGTAGGAGGGCCCATGGCAATGGAAGCCGGTATTAATAAAGCCAAGAAAAAGAAGGTTGGTGCTCGCTATAAATGTTTGCTATTTCGTTTTGGCGGATGACATTAGAAAAAGTTAGGGAGGGACCAAATTTTTTTAAGTTTTGTTGCAACAGAATCTGCACCATTATTTCTATCCTATTTACCTACATTTTCAGAATCTGTGCATGTCGCAGTTCCATTACTGCAGCGGACGCGGCTGGAAATCGCTCCGTCAGTTCAGTTTTGTATTTCCATCAAGACGAGGAAATTACAATATCCTATTGCTGCTCATTATTTACAGCAAAATACAAGACCTTAGTATTTATTATTATATTTAGACTATCTCTGTTGTTCATGGTGTAACTTTAGAGACTGAGTCGAGTACCAGACTGTTCCGGACTGTAGTGATCCAATGAATCGTCAACCTCCGATAGATAGGAAATGGGACTCAAATCTAAAGAAATATATGTGTAAAAACTTTGATAATTGAAATTTGATTTAATTCTTTTTGATAATATATCGTGTCTTAAAACTATAGATCAAATACATATATGCGTGATCAAATACATAAATGCGTACTAATATATACTTGATAGTGTACGATATTATTTTTATTTAGTATTATTTATTCATGTAGGACATGGCCGGAACTGTATGAGGAATATCTATTTCCGACAGCGGCAGGTCAACGACTCCTGTCCGAATACATAGTTGAGCGATTCATAGGCTGCAAACTTAAACAACTAACGCTTACAGCACTCACAGTTGCTACTATGTGACGTTGGCATAATGTTAGTGTCACTGTATCTCTTCCTGTAGTTGACGTCAGAACCGGCTCAGGGATTCTCCAGGGTACTCAGAAAAATTATGTATTCTGTGGCGATTGTAGCATCATTATCCTACAACTTAAATTATATGGATCTAGTTTGGAATAGATAAATGTTCAGTTCTCCATGTGGAGAGAGAGAGTTAGACGGCTTACTATAACTTGACGCGGTCGCCTTCGAGCGCTCTCCGAAGTTAAAACTTCCCCATATCATGGTGTGTCGCAGAATATAGGTCTGGATGAGATCGACATCAAATAGGCAGCATGTGAAGAGTTTTGGGAGCGCCTGGTAGGTGTTTTTTGTCATTTATTGTATTTAACATTTTTTTTCTTTTTTTTCTCTTTAAAGACTTTTCTCTAGCGTTAACAAGATACAAACCTTTACCGGTTAGATGATGCCCGTCCTCGTGTGCACCCTCTGCATAGTCAGATGGACTCAGACCGAACTTGACGCCCTGGCCAGAAAAGTTGTGTATTTATGACTCTCCATAGAATTATGGAATTACACATAAAATTGTCAGTGATGAGACTATGTCCCGTGAATTTGGTGGCAGTGTCCTACTTAGTGCTAAAATCGTGCACAATCATAAGGTATGCAGCCTCCGCGAAAAGCTCTTAACGAAAACAGATAATGCTATGCATAGAGAGGCCATACAATTCGATAAAGGACCATGACGACGCTAAGCTGTTCTGGAAAGGAGATACTATGGAAAGAGAAAGAGCTGCATGGTTGCTTCTATCGGGCACTACACGAACCCCACGTTAATTAGAATGACCCCGTTCACTGGCTGCGCTGTGATGGTTTATTTGTATATGTAATACAAGCTGTGCCGGATAAAGCCAGCGCGGGGCCCTTAGCAAATGTGAACGGGGGGCCCTTGAATTGCATTACCGATTAAAATTTAGGGTCTAAATAAAACAGAACATTTACAAAAAGGCTTTCCGTGATTTCAATATTTCTAAGTAAATAATTTTCTGCATTCATTATAGTGAGGTTATTCAAACGTTATTGTCCCATTGCATTCCTTAACACATTTTTACATAAACAGCTCGAATCGTAAACAATATTAGAGGATTCCTAACTAAGTATTGTGGTGATGCCAACTCGCAGCATAATAATATACCTTATACAGTGTGGCCAGTGCTCACAACGAGAACAGCTGCTAGGTGTGTGGCTTAGGTGTTTACTTATATTTTTTCATTTTTAGTTTTTTGGCACAAGTGTGGGCCCCTTAAGACAAGGAGCCCATAGCATTAGCCGCCATCTACTACATGGCTAATCCGTGGCTAATCCGGCACTGAATACAAGATCGGGTTATTAAGACGAACAATTATAAAAGATATAACAAGATATATACTGAGGGATGGGATGCTTGAAACCTGTCGTCTATGTCGCAAATCTGAATCCTACCTTTGGTTGTTCAATGCTTGATAACACCGAGTACTTTTACAGACAATACCAACTAGCCAGAATACTCCATCAAGCGCTCGCTCAGAAATATAGCCTCGTCAGGCAGAGGATGTTATACTACTGTACTTGTAGCTGTACTTGAAAACGACCGCGCAAAGCTTTACCGGGATCGTTCTAATGTCCGTTATGCAAGCAAATTCAAGTTACCTGTAGGGAAAGCAAACGTATTTGCTTCACTTTCTTATTTAATACGAAGAACTAATATTATGAACATATAATAGATAGTGAATGCCAGGTTGTAACCTGGCATTCACTATCTATATCATAGAATCAAAAGATCTGAATCTACGTGTACGTAGACTCAGATCTTTTGATTCTACTACATCTGTGTTAGATCCGAAGAAATTGTCCGATGCACACTGCATAAAGGTCCGCTCTGTTCGGCTAGCTGTCGGAATGTCAGTGAATAGAATATAATACATAAGATTTGGCACAAAAAATATTGGACATGATTTCAAAAAAAAGAACGAGCCAGTAAGGAACCTCTTCTCAGAAAAGCTCCTTAATGAACGATGTTAAATTACAACTTGAAAGATTTTTATTTTTTATTATTTTTTGCTTACATTTTATTTACGTTATTGTCTTTTCTTAAAGAGAATAATTTATTGATTCCCATTTATAATATCAAATAAGAATTTGCCTCCATAACATTAAATATATAAAATACCGTTTTGACGACTACATATTTTATAGAGAAATAAAATATATTATACCCCTACAAAATACATTATACCTGTGCACACTTCTTGTCATTGTCTCAGTCAGATGGAGGCGTATGATTTTGTGCGCCTACGTACGAAACCTTTATGCGAATCTGTGTTGCAACATGTTGCAACATATATATGTAGTGGCCATATAGCCTTAGGTGGTAGAGCGCACTAGCCTAGTAAAAACCTTTTCACTCTTTTCTTGAAAACGTCCACATTGTTGCCGGCAAACTATTCCAGTTTTTGGCCGTATGTATTATGAACGAAGAAGTAAACTGTTTAGTTCGGGTGGTCAGAACATCAACCAAGCAGGGATGATAACCCGCTGTACGTCTAGTCGTCCGATGATGAAAGGCAGCTGGAGGAATTATATCGTGCAATTCCTGTGCACACTCTATGTATATACGGATTTACGATTAACAATGCGAATAATCACCAAATATGGACCTTTTAAAACAGAGGTTCCCAGACTTTTTTTCTCATAGACCACTTTCAAAATTTAGCTGGTTCCGGTGGACTCCCTGCAGCTAGCTACATTTCTACCATATTCCCAAAACTCGACAACAAATGTGAAGATTAGATCTAACTATGAAAATTTGCGTACGTCAACGTAGACCCCCGTCGAGTCTCCCGTGAATTCCTGGGGGTCCACCTGGACCACTTTGGGAACTAATGTTTTAAATGGATCTTTTCACAATGAGCATGCACGTGCCTAACCGTTACATTTATTTATTTTTTAACTATGATATAAAATCAGCTACGATTCTACGGTTCATTTTCAAGGGAATTAAGTAACTTTCGAAATGTTATTCAAATACATCAACCGAGACCCAGCCATTCGTTTGACAGTGTCTGTTATATCAGTTAATCTTGTTTATACTAGTATTTTATTTATTTGTTAAATTTTCCTATATTCCAAATTTCATTTGCTGTTACATTGTCCCTGCACTATTCTAGGTTGATTGGTAGAGAGTGCCCTTAACGTTAACTTCAACTTAAATATTATAACACATGAAATAGAAATAAAAAACCAACATAAGTAACTATAATATTTACACAAGATAGTTTGTCCCGTTCGATTCTAGAAAATGTACTTAGGTACACTTTTTTGCTTCGCGTTCTCTCTATACCAAGGAATATGAACTCTGCTCTATTAGGCATCACACAAGACAATGTCTGCGTGGGTTGTGTGCATTTAGTATAAGCGTTATCTACACTGGCGAGCAACCAAATCGACTGGGTTGAGTCGATTTGGTTGCTCACTGCACGCACACCTGCACCAATTTCACAAAAACTAAACGGCGTACTACAATCTGCCGTTTGGAAGCTTAAGATTTCAGTTTTACTTTGGTATCGTTATTATCGATATCTATCCATTATTTTTCTAAATTAATGGTGTCTGAACGTAAGTGTAGGAAAAATGGGAATTTAGGACAAAGGGTTGTGGTCGGATATTTTAAAAATTAAACTGTTGAAAAAACATAAAGAATACCGTTCCATTCCACTAATAACGCTGTCTTTAGCGCTTCGACGCTCGAAGGGACTGTATATCTGGCTTGTAATCTTCTTTTTAGTTCGTCCCATAAGTGCTCAATGGGATTGATGTTTAGACTGAGCGCAGGCCAGTCCATTTTCTCTCTGTTCTCTCTAAGAAGATCCCACATCAAGCGCAGCCCACATCATGCTGGAACCGCCGCCATATGCAATTGTTTCAGCGAAACAGCATTGGGCAAATCGTTTATCCGAACGCCTGTGGGCCTGGCCTCCTGTCTACATGGCAGTGGCCTCCTGTCACTGCCATGTAGACACGTTCTGCACTCGTCAGTAAACAGGACCTACCGCCATTGCGCAACGTTCCAATCGAGATGCTCTCGAGCAAACTGGAGGCGCGCTTGTCGGTGGCCTACAGTTAATTTAGCGTCCATCACAGGTCTTTTTGAAGTCAAGTTGGTTTCCTTCAAGCGTCTTCACTCGCTGAAATTTACCCCTCGTACACGTCTCAGTTCTTGTTGCACATCAACACCCGTTCGATGCCGATTGCGCAGCGAAGTTGAGACAACGAAACGGTCGTCTCTCTCAGAAGTGCACCGGTGGCGGCTGGTTCTTTGTCTCCCATTGAAAGCACAGCCCCCCTAGCCAAGTTGACATTCGACAATCGTTATCGCTAATAGAAAGGAAAAAAATGTATTGGAATGACACTTCTAATCGGCAAGTCACACGTAACTTATCGAATAGAAGTGTCATTCCAATACATTTTTTTCCTTTTTATTAGTGATAACGATTGTCGAATATCAACTTGGCTAGGCGGGCTGGTCTCTTAAAATCATCTGTACATTCTGGATATAGCAGACTGGCTCAAGTGAAGCTGGGCAGCGACTGCTCGCTGACTTAGCCTTTGTTGCAACAGTACAATAACTTGAATGGCTTCTTCAGGTGTGGTATCCATGGTTTCGTGAAAACAATGAATGCAATTTACGAAGATGTGTACCGATCAACTTGTGATTAGCGACTAATAAGGTTAATCGGTTGTGGTGGGAGCTTGCAGAGGGGGTAAATAGCGCAAGTCGCGGGTAGCTTATGGAGCAAATTTACTTTGACTCCCAATTAAAATGCATCAATAAATAAGGGAATCCTTTTTAGGGTTGTTTGAAAGCTGTACTCTTAAGCTTTCAAATGACATATAATTTATTTATGACGTTGTCATAAATAAAACGTGTTGTTTATATAAAGTTGGTGTAGGTATAAGTAGATTTAGTTGCTCGCGAGTTTAGTAATAGTTTTTTAATCTGTAGTTTTTTTGAAGTGTTAGTTTATTTATCGGAGAGAAAGAATATAAATTTATTTTTTGATAGTCAAATTTCTTTCAGTCAAGTTGCTTCTGAGTGACTTTTTTCAAACTTATTGCTAAATTTAGTTGAATAGTTGATATGTTATTATGTTGTCAAATAAACAACGTCATAAGATTAGCACAGAATTATCATTAAGATTTT
>WUAW01003752.1:31464-46793 GCA_017165845.1 Thaumetopoea pityocampa | reverse complement strand
ATCATCGGTCCACCTAGTCGGGGGTCTACCCGCATTACGCTTTCCGGTTCGGGGTCGCCACTCCAGCGCTTGAAGACTCCAAACTCCATCGGTTGTGCGAGCTATGTGCTAAACTATATCTCTGTCTAATAAAAATAATATCTTAATACAAGGCACATTAAGCATAATTATTATTGTATAAAAGAATTTGATTACGTGGGGTAACCGTAATATTCATGTTTCTTTATAATGTTCATATATCATCAAATATTCTAATACTTGGAGTTTGCATTGTTTTTTTTTATTTTTCATTGTTTTCAATTTTGTTCTGTAATTACAAAAGCTTTTCAGTTTTACGAGTGTCCTTACTTGTTACTTTTATAAAAATTAAGAGTTATAATATAAAATTATAGATACTACATACACAATAAATTCGTTTGTGTGTGTAGTATCTATTCTACAGAATTCCTTGAAAATTTAAGTATTGTCATTAGGTAACAAGCTTATGATTTGGCGAACTTTTTAAATCCTATATCAGATATGAAAGTTGGAATATATTGAAGAGTTACGAGAATGAGACAGGGCTAGTGGATGCAGCAGTAGCGCGCGAGCCGTTCATTGATGCGCAGGCGCCGCGGAGGTACGGGGAGCGGGGGAGAGGAATGCGGTCGTGGCGTGCAATGACCGCGCCAGGGTCGCTTCCTTTACGAGAAGTGCGGGCCGTCGTACTACAGCCCGTTCCCCCCTCCCACCTGCCTCCATCGGTCCGTAGCCCGTACTACTACATGCTCCTCTCGACTGCGACGGCGCGCGCTTTTCGAACAATAAGTCCGTTACAAAAATTAAATGCGCCACATTCCCCAACCGATTTAGCGTCTTTGTCACTCTTTAGTACATATTATATATCTACACTCTTCTTTGGTTATTAGCCTTGTCCTCGTGGTGTTTGCTTGCCGTATAAAGTAAGGCGCAAAATTTATATCTGACCAAGCGATGCTTTTACTGCTGCGCCATTAAATTGTTTACATGTTTAGGGATTTACTATAATATAATGTTACTTGGTGTGTTCATGTTTATTTATAGCAATACAAATGTTTGGTAATTTGCAATCTTAGAAAGGTAACCAGCCCCCCTAGCCAAGTTGACATTCGACAGTCGTTATCGCTAATAGAAAGGAAAAAAATGTATTGGAATGACACTTCTATTCGATAAGTCAGACTTGGCGATTAGAAGTGTCATTCCAATACACTTTTTTCCTTTCTATTAGCGATAATGATTGTCGCATGTCAAGTTGACTAGGGGGCTGATGCCCAAACCAATCTATGGATAATTCAAACGGGTTTAATTGATACTCGAGAAAGCTAAAACAAACAAATTCGAGCTTATGACTGTCGACGCCTATAATGAAGGACAAGCATTTTAAGCATGGAAGTCTAAGCGAAAAGTATAGGCATATTGGACCATTATGTAATGCATAGTTTACCTCAATCAGTTTAATATATGATTTGCCTTTGAAGGATGGATCAACTGAAGACTTCAGGGAAGTGAAGTCTTCAGCTTAGATGCAGTTTTTTTAAAGAGATGCGGTGCTAAAGAGTTAAATCCCGTGTCCACAGATTCATTATGACATAGAAACGATGTAGCGGTTGATAAAGTTTTATTGGGAGTTTAGAAAAGGGTTCCAAAAAACAGAGAGGCAGCGCTGATCAGAGCTTTTACTAGCTTATAGTGTTGACACAGCGCCTACTCGTACAAGATTTGAACTTTTTTGGAATCACCTCAAGGGTGTACTAGGTGCCAGGTGTACTAGGTACTAGGTGATAGGATATTATTTTTTTCATATTCGAACATTACATTCAACCTCCTCCTATGTGGTAGCCGTGATCATTCAAAAAGATCCTTCCGAATTGGTCCGTATAGTTCTTACTACCGTTCAACCCAAATCTAAAATTAAAAACATTAAGGAAACAAAAAGTGTCCGTCTGTATGAAGCGGTGGGTTATCGTAGTTTACATACGTTAAATTTTAACAGTTATGTACGGCTTTAGATGTCCGTCGATCGTTCGTGGAAAGTAGTGCCTGTGTACCTTATGCATAAATCCGTCTGAATTTTTTTGTCGTGATAATACAGCTTCATCATCCATCATCTAGGGATTCGTCCCCACTACAGGGAGAGGGACCTACATACAAAACTAAAAGTTTATAGTTACATTTTCTTGATTGATACCATTATTTACAGCTAGCTGTTGCCCGCGACTTCGTCCGCGTTAAAGTCGAAGTAAATAAAATTCTTGTTCTTTGTACCATTCCAGATGATTTATTGTTAAGTCTAATACTGATCGGTATTACACTATATTAAAAACTGCTTTATTTAATAAAAGTCGCTATGCTGTATGCTTAAAAGTGTATAATGCCATTCCTAGTGAAATTAAGAATTTGACTATGATAAAATTCAAGATGAAACTGAACAGTTGGTTGTTGGATTCAAAAATCATTTCATTCTGTAACAGAGTTTATTCTTATACTAATATATAATATAATATTATAATAGTGCTGCATTTATTTAAACATTGAAAAGATTTGCGTTTGAATAAATTAAAATGGTAAGTATGATTGAATTATTTCGACTTATTAACAGTGTAATATTTTGACATCTTGGTATAGGATTTTTTCTTTTATTCAGCCTATATAAGAATATAGATGTGAACAATTCAATAATTAATTATACATACATACAGTAACGCCTTTTTCTCACTGGGGTAGGCAGAGACCACTTCTTTCCACTTGCTACGATTCTGACGTAGATCTTCGCTTCTTCTACTTTCATCAACGCTTTCATACATGCTCGTCGGATATGGGTATTCCTAACTTGGTTTTTCTGAAGAAAAGCCAGGTTAGGAATACCCATAAATATACAGTTGTTGTGTTGAAACAAGACTTCGATTTGGTCGAGATACGTTTGCGTGGGTCGAACCCTACCAATTTGCCCATTCAGAGTCGTCTTATAAATCTGCTTCGTTAATTTTCTTTCATCCATCCTCTATGTTTCCGAACCATCTAAGCATTCCTTTCTCTATCTTTTTCATTACATCTTCTTTCATACCACAGATTTCCCTTATTTCACTATTTCTCTTTTTATCCATTAGATTCACTCCAGCTTCTCAAACTTTTCATCTCAACTGCATTTACTTGCTTTCATGCATCTTTTGCCAAACCCACATTCATTACCATACATAAGTGTAGGGATTAGCACTCCTTTATGAACAGCTAGACGTGCCATTATTGACACTTCCCGGTTGTTCATGAAGTTGTGCAGAGCTTCATTTACTTGATTTCCTATCACCACTCTTCGCTCAATTTCACAGTCATATTTTCCGTCTCTCGTAAACTTTGAACCCAAGTATACAAACTCTTTCACTTGTCCCATTTTTTCTGCTTCAATCGGAATCTCACATTTTGTCATGCTTTCTTCTCTTTCAAAAACCATTACTTTCGCCTTGCTTACGTTCACTTTCATCCCTTTAAGTTTTAAAGCACCATGCATAATATTGACCATTTTTTGTAATTCTTCATCGGATGATGCTAATATGACCTGATTAATTATATATTCTTATTTATATACTAGCTTTTGCTCGTGACTCCGCCCGCGTGATTGTCGGTTTTCCGCTACATGAGAAATCCTGAAACAATCATAGAATTATATAAAAAGCCTAAAAACCATTTTGTCTGAGCTCTTGTACCTTAACAGTGGCTACTAAAACAGGGACCAAGCTGGAAATTAATTTTTACTGGACTGGTTTTGATGAAACATGCCGCAGTATTTAAGTCGGAATAGTATCTTTAAGACTGTAACCTGTTTGACCAAAATCTACCCGCTGATTTTTGCGCGAATGTCAAACAAACAAACAAATAAAAATCGATGGATTTGGTTTCAGAAGCCCTTAATTAGTCGATTTGAGTAAATCTTTTAATATATTCGATTTACAAATTTGACATTTAACCATTTTATAATAGTATATATTACTAATTATTATACTGGTGACAATGAAACCAATTTAGTAAAAATATGACGTATAAATATTTACATGACCAATTGGATGAGTGTTGAATTGTTTTTATCTAGTTTGTGAAATTTCTCTACGTCATCATCATCCTATCAGCTCACAGACGTCGACTGCTGCATATAGGCCACTTCTGATGAACGCCACGCAGCGAGTATGAACCTCTTGTATCCACCAATTCCCCGCGACTTTCATTAAGTTATCGGTCCACCTAATCGGGAATGACCTGTTACAATTTCCGGTGCGAGGTTACCACTGCAGCATTTATATACCATAAACCGGGGTTACTTTGAGATTTGGGGTAACGTTCATGATAACTAACTTTCGTAACTTTGTTCAAATTTTATCTGTATCACTAAACGAAGGCATAATTTTGTTTGTCCTTTTGATCAGACTGGCAATTCGGCTATATATTGCTGAAGCGTTGACGAGTATTTGTTGTAAAGAATAAACAAAATTATTTGTTAAAGTTTAATATAAAAAGGTGTAAAAAGTTCGTTTAACTTCAGTGACAAAAGCGTAAGTAGGTATAATTGTTTGGTAAGAAAACTATTGTACATTATAGTATTTTTTATATTTTTATCGTTGAAAATATAAGAATATTTTCAACGATATATAGCTATATATCGTTGAAAATATATAACGATATATAGCGATATAAGCTTCTTTTTAAGTTTAAAACTAATCAATGTCACCCTGGTTAATATAAAAAGTAAAAAAACATTTCCATATTGTTTCAATTATGAAAAATCGCTTTGAAATATTTCTTAACTATATGAAACATCAGCAATACTTCCATGTTTTGAGCACATATATATTTTTTTATGCCGTTACTAATTTAGTTTGTTAATTCCTTCAGTGTGAAATCAGAATTTTTGTATTTATCATATACTATTACTTTTATTGTATATGTATTAGTCTATTTTGTAAACAATATTTATGTATTTATATATAACATTATCTATTAGTACTTTATATAAGCTTTAGATAAGCATGTGTTTTACATCAGATATTTCATGTCAGCGTTATCTAAAGGTCGACTGGTAGGAAATGCCCGAGGTATTGAGTACATCCATATACCATTAGTGTATGAAGTGTAAATAAATAAATTTGACTATTGGCTGCGGTTCCGGCCCCGACCTTTTTATTGATCTTTCCGTTATATTTTTATTAGCCCTTGCCCCCGATGTCTTACCCGTTGAACTAGTAAACTCCCTAAGTGGACCTACGTCTTAAAAATCTGCAAGTACATACTTCGTATTTTCAGAAATTTCATGATCAATCAGTGAGTGAAATTTTCTTTTTTTATTACGAAATTGCTCTAAATAAATGGAACACAATCACGAAAGAAAATGCTGATATTTTATGTTTGCAAAGATAATGTGTTTATATGGTTACAGAGAAATAAACCGAAGAGCTATGCACGTGGTGGTGCTAGATACGACACGTGATGAAAAGGTCAGTTCAATCCCGGTTCCGTACCACTGGGTTACGTCAAACTCATGTACGGTCAACATTGTATACCAATGTATTCGACAAAGAACGAAACCTGCTTGACGCAATCTGCATGATCGCAGGTGTATAAAGTCTGTTAACGGGTTAACACATGCATGCATGTGATGTTAGTGCGGGCACTAGGCCAACGTGGTAGACTACGGCTTAATTCTCCACCTGATTAGGGGAGGTGTGTTCCTGTAAAAGGGACGGATATCGAGATACTGAGAGTAAAAAAAAACGACATCTGTTGTTCTACGTTCGTGAGACAAAATAAATAGAAAGGGCTGATGAGGTGAGAGCAAGCGACGTAGTTGTCTATGTGAGAAGCAACTGATTATGAATTTATAGCGTAGCGTTTGCTCACCGGAAATTAGGTACTACTACACTACTACTACTACGCTTAGACTGTAAAGGTAATATTGTGGGGAAGTTGTAGTATGGCAAGTATAAGCACTGTTTCACTCACGCTATAACCTTCTAGATTTTGTGCCTCAATTATATCCTTCTGCAAAAAAGTTATTTTGAGTCGGGTTCCATTACATGACATCAGCGGCGTTAAATTGCTAAGAAGCATAATCAAAACACCAACCTAATTAATGCGTTTAATTAATGTACATAATTTCTGACCCCAATTGCATTTTAGAAATTCTATTGAGTATAGATAACTATGTGTATACCATTCCCTTGAAACTCTGGGAAAATGTTTTTATTGAAAGTTGCCTTCTGGTCAATTTTAGGTGATAAGGTGACCCGTATCAAAGAATTCTGACGTCGTCTCACGCGAATTTTTGTAGTGGATCCACTTGACCGCTCACTTTTAGTAGAGTACCTTTGCTAACATTTAAAAGGTCATCAGAAATAGACGCGTGATTTCCTTTGAAGCCGTGTCCTCATATTGCCGGTTAATCTCAATCTGTGAACTTGCGATCAGTGAGAGGAGCGTTTCAAGGAAGCCTTTACCATCATCAACTCTTGCCTCACGCTACCACAGGCAGCTACTACTGGAAATTGCCGTAGGAGAAGACGGTGACAAAACTTATTAAGTGGGTGTTACTGCGGATGCAAGTTCGATCTACAGCCTCTACTTCCTATTAGCCATGATGCATTAATTCCATACAACTACAGCACAATTCCGTGACACTATACGTGACACTGCACAAACCGATGGTTCGTTAAACTCTAAATATATGAGAATCTTGAACATATACGTAGCAAACACAGTTTTGCCGCCAGGGAAGGGGATTAGATTAGCAGGGATTCCTGAACGTGCAATGGCAAGTGTTATTTTTTCTTATATTCTCATTTTTACAAGGTTGTTGTCATCAAGAAAGATTTCCCTGTTCCACCAGTGAGCTTCAAGAAAAACATATATGTCGAAAACTGAGAGTGACACTTTCAAGAACAGTTTTAAAAATACCTGCGCGGTGGCCATTGCACTTGAATCATAATTTGTTTCGGCGGCATACTTATGACTTATTTGGCGATGTGGAATCAATGGTAATGGTTGAGGAGCTTGAACTTCCGCCGATTGAAATATTTACGTCTGGAAGGGAACTCAGACAGTTATTTAATAAACATAAACATGCTTATCGGTTTCCTCAACGTCATCTACAGAAGTGCGTCTCAGGGCGCGTAAAAAGCCTTGAACAGATAATGATGATACTCAGAGCAAAACTGAATCGCATATCCTCCAGAACACCAACATGATGGCAAACAAATATCGCAGACGACTGGGACAGTCGCTCATGCTTGCCTTCTCAAGTGTGTGGTCATAATGTTAGCCATCGTCAAGTAAATGACGTACATCGAATAACGTAACAATCAGTGGTATAGTAAGCCATCAACTGTCCGTAAAAACGCAAATGATGACAATTTCCGTACTCTAATTGTACTGTATGACTCGTTGAATAGTTGCAGTTAATAAGCACTTGTCATCATTAGGAAGTTCATTCTACCGAACGCAGCTTTCAGTTTCCTGCAAAACCATCAACCGCAAATTCATACTGACTTCTAATGTGTGGACTCTTATCCTAGAACGATATTTTGTGATCTGAAACAACTTGGCGAACTGCTAATGCAGTTTGCCAAGTCGTTTCAGTTTGAAGAATGCCAGGAGCGGCATTTAACAAGGATTTTCCAAGCGTTCGGAAATATTTTCAGAGTTAAACTCGCTGAATGTTTAGCAAATGGTCGTTCAAATACATAATTGTCGGGTGTTAATCATGATTAGAGAAATCTTTTCAGAAGTAGTAATATATTGACCTGACGGGTACATGGTCATCTTCATCACTATCAGTACTTTGTAAGGTGAACGTTGCCTGATGGCTGCCTTTATTGTACTTGCAGACGTATTTAATCAAATGGATGCTAGTGTACGACTTTGTATGGTCCAAAGATTCTGGGCAGTACGAGCGAGTATGGAACTATTCATCTATTTTCGATCTGATCCGACTGCCCGCGTATGTTTAAGTAGTTGCAATATCCGCTCTCTGCTACGCTTATACGAAGGTTATCTATCCTCACCCGCAATTGTTTCGTTGATAAATAGTTTCGGGAATCTATTTATGCAACGGCCGTCCTTCATGTATGGTGAATTCGGATTAATGGCTTATGTATCATGTAGTTCTTAACGACTGGTATAACATTGGATCAATTTTGGGATCCACCAATTCAGCGCTTATAAATTTGATCTGTTACGTCGAGCCTGATTTTTTCTTCCAATCACAAACACCACGTTTATGCCATTCAACTGAATAGATGAGACATCGGATGGCCTAAAATGCTTTTACTTTTCTGAGAAGTTCTATGAGGCATTACAACTTTAAAATCATCATAAATATCATAGTTTTTTTTTAATTTATCTATATCTGTATACTATTATAAAATTGTTTAATATCAAATTTTCAAAAATCAAAGATACTTAAAAACAAACTACTCAGGTCGACTAATTAAGGGCTAAGACCAAATCCGTCGAAGTTTGTTTGTTTGGGCTTCACGCAAAAACCAGCCGATAGATTTTAATTAAACTATTACAGTCTTAAAGGTACTATTCCGACTTAAATAATGCGGCATGTTTTGTGAAAATCGGTCTAGTAGAATTGAAGATACAGATTGATCCCTATTTTAGTAGCCGCTGTTAAGGTACGAGTGCTCAAGTTAAACTGGTTCTTATGTTTTTTTTTTAAATATAAATCTGTTTGTTTCGGGATTTCCCATGTAGCGGAAAATCGACATTCATGCGGGCGGAGCCGCGGGCAAAAGCCAGTATTAAATAGTAATATAAGATTTTACTATTATTTTTGGGATGCAGTGATAACCTAGTGATATGATCATTTATTGCCAAATCTTAGATCGCGCGTTCTAATCCAAAATCCGACTTGACACCTTTTAATGTTTCATGTGCTTATAATATTATAATTAGTTATCTTTCGCTTCAAACGGTGAAGGAAATATCGTGAGAAAAACTGCATGACTCTGAGACTTTCTCAGTAGCGTGTGAAGTCTGCCGACCCGCATTAGGTCAGCGTGGTGAATCTAATCTACTCTCACTGTGAGATGAGATCCATGCCCTGCAGTGGGTTGCTGATGACGTTGAATATAATTTATTCATTATTAATGTGTGTATAATTCTACGAATCAATATTGAATATATATAGCAACTGGTTATTCGCTAAAACACTGAGTATGTTAATTTATATATTATATGTATGTAGACCCACCATTAGTCAGATAAAACTAAAATTTCACCAAAATCCCTTCAGTAGTTTTGTCGCCGACCTCTAATATATAAACAGAGATAAAGATAAACAGACAAAAAATCTTAAAGTTGTCTTTTTGATATCAGTGTCGTTTATAATACGCATAATCAATGGATAATGGATTGATGAATATGGACTAACGATGATAACATCGTTAGTCCATATTCATCCTCACTATGGGGTTACGGATCTCCTCTAATGAGGAGGGGGACTAAGCCGTAGTCCACCACACTGGCCTAATGCGGGATGGTAGACTTCACACACCCATGCAGGTATGCCGGTTTCCTCATTTTCCTTCTCCGTTAAGTATATTGGTGTCTGCAATATAGACCGTACAGGAATTAGAAAAAACTCAGTGGTACGGAACCTGAATCGACCTACGACTTTTTGATCGCGAGCCGTCACTGGCACCACTAGACCACTACTGTATAAGAATACGCATAGCAATCACCTTTTGTAAATAATATTTAATTAATGTATAGATCACAATTTTAATATATCGCTCATCCAACAGAACAAGCATCTAACAACAATGACGTAATTACATTTTTGCAAGAACAAGCGTTTCAGTTTAAAATTGGATTATACCCATTTTGTAAATCATATCAATTATCATGATTTTTCATAATTTATTTATAGATTATTATTAATAATTTGAGCATTCTCGAAAAACTTATTAAACAACAAATCAACCAAATTAAACACAAAATAAAATTTTAACTTTTTCGCAATTACGACATTGTTCTATTGGATGAGCGATATGTGCAGATTTGCCTTCAATTACTATCTCGTAGCATTTCGGTCAATTGTACAATGTTTATTAAATTAAGGAACAAAATAATTAAATTTATCGCAATATATCATTAAATTTATTGCAATATATCATTAAATTTATTGCAATATATCATTAAATACACAATGTTACGTCATTTTGATATACCTACATATACACATTGGCTTCTCACATATTTTTCGAATTTGCATTGTAAAAATTTGTATCTTTAATATTAAAGTGTGCACTCATATTTTAAAAACGAAGACAGAGGTGTTTTGGATCCTAGAAACAAACAAAGAAACATATAAATATAAAATTTGTAGTAAAAATAAATAATATATTGTGAACACTCACTCTCATACAACCCTAAATAGGATTCCGTATCTCGAATAGGTACTAGATTACAGCATACACGTTGTCCAGTACCCTCGTTACAATTTACTCTTTTTGTATTTTTCTATTTAAATTTTGCTCTAGTAACTCATAACGAGTTATTGTAACAAGATTTAAATATATATATATATATATTAACATATTTCACAAAAATAGGTGTACTTAGATTTTACAGTCTTATCACAAGCATACCAGTAATTTATTTCATATATTGTGAAACGAATAAAAATAATTTTATCAACATTTTTTATTCCGAGTTTCAATTCCGTCGGGTATTCTTCTGGGTGACTACATCTTACGATATGAAAAATTCTCTGTGCCGGCGTCCTCGAACTTGACCGTCTTTTTTGTAATAGACGTCTGTCAAGTGAACGCTCGAATATTCATTGAACTCGAACTGATTTCTGCTCCAAGTTTGACTGAATAAGAGCACTCAGAATCTTTTGTGGCCGCAACTTTTTAATAAATAGACATCTATCAATTGAAATCAATGAATTCATATTCTTTTCGTATAAAAGTAAAATCCGATAAATATACCGTTAAATTGTATATTTTATTTCACTATATAGTCAATGAAGAACTACCACCACGTTTGAGCTCTATGAATTTACCTCAATGAGAAGTTGATATAGTGATAAACCCGTAGACCGGATAGGGAAGAAGTGCGTCACACAGGGTGGTGTTTGAGTCATGGTAGTTGAATTTGGGGTCCTTATATCGATCACAGTAAATACTTCAGTGCATAGGTGGAGTAGTGGTGCCAGACACGACTTACGATCGAAGGGTCGCGGGTTTTTTTTTATGGTCGTAGACAATACCTGTTGCTATGTTTTTGCAGCAAACTTGATTTCTTTGGTTTTTGTTTTTTTTTTTGTTATTTTCTTTTTTTTTAATTTCTTATTTGTATCAACACAGTCTTCTACTATTGCTACATAATATAATATCTTAAGGTATTATTAAATTTAAAACTAATATATCCTAAAGTAATATATACATACTAATATATATTAAACTCTCCCACTGTTACGTCTGTTCACAGTGACAATCACGTCTAGAGCGTAATGTAGGAAGATTTCCCTATGGTGATCATGCTCAAGTATTCCAGAGAGGGTACCCAACTCCAAAGCCTTATCCATTTCGCATTCAGCTTCCCTACGGGTCACGACGAAGTTAGGACAGTGTAGAAGGATATGCTCAATATCTTCCACTATATTGTCATTGCAATTACAGTATGGGTCATTTATCAGTTTAAATCTGTGCAGGTATGCTTTGAATCCGCCATGACCCGTAAAGAGTTGAGCCTCAATATTGTCCAGCGTTCCGATTTTCTTGACGTCCGGGAAGAACCATTTGGCCACTTTTTCAGTTGCTGCCTCGCTGTATTCCGATTGCAATTTTACAACAATAAAGTCCCTGATTTGGCGCTTCGCAAAGGACAGGAACAGCATTGTAAACAATTTTTGGCTTAGATGCTAGAGCAGCTTCTTTTGCGAGCTCATCAGCTCTCTCATTTCCCCTTATTCCCTCGTGGGCCTTAACTCAGTGGAGGTGGGTCTTTTGTCCTTTTTCTTCAAGTTGGAGTAAACCTTCCCGAATTTATTGGACTAACGGATTCAGAGAGATCGGGTTTGATATAGCTTCGAGTGCTGACCTTGAATCGCTTAGCAGTTCATATGTATCCTTACCATGACGGTGCTTAACTCACTCAACAGCTTTTCTGATGGCACATAGTTTAGCTTAGAAGACAGAACAATAATTCTCAAGCCGAAACTTAGAATACAGTAACTCACTGTCTTCTCTCCAAACCGAAACAGCCCCTCCCACCCTGCCTTCGATTTTACTTCCATCTGTATATATTGTGGTGGAGCTCCAGAACTCTTTGTCTTCGTCTTTATTGTTGACTAGGAGAAAGTAAGCCTCTTTCTTTTAGATAGGTGTGGTAATATAAATGTAGAAACTCTCTTCTGCAACTTCCTATCCGGGTGGCCGGCCATCTCCTCCCTACGTTTTAGCCGAAATAGAGGCTCTCTTTCTTTCGTCCTAAATCGAAGGGTCGCGGATAAGTACCACTGAGTTCTAATTCGTGTACGGTCGGTCTACATTACACCAATGTACTTAACGGAGAAGGAAACACTTCGCGAGGAAACCTGCATGTCCGCACAAGCTAGTGTGGTAGATTACGGTCTAATCCCCCTCCTGATCAGGGGAGGTCCGTGTCCCTGTAGTGGGGACGAATATGGTCTGAGGGATGATGAATTAATCTTGGGGTCGTTATATTGTAAATACTTCATTGGCACGTGGTAATTAGAATGTGATGATGTAGTTTGAATATTAGATATAAAAGTAACGTTAGAGATAATGGTCGCCACCCTTTCAACCATGTTATATATTTAAGTTACGAGAAACGATATAAGCGAAACAGGACTAGCATGATTATCACTCACTAGTGACTGTAGTTGTCAGCGTAGAATTTAGTTATAGGAATGCGGTGGCCGTACGTGTTTTACAAATGTTATATTCAAACGCAGCATTAGCATTACGCTACCTGATGATCACTAAGGCGTACATGATCAAAACCAAAGCTTAATGTTAACGCATAACCAATGAGTATATAGTTCTACAATATTAAAATACGCAGTTGTCGTAAGCACAGAAAAAAACCCTTAATCATGTTAATGCGCTTTATTAGGATGTAAAGTCTTTTATTGCATTAATTGTCCGTGAAGATCAAGTGCCTTATAGGAACAGTTGTGCTTAAGACGTACGATGGGCAAGCTATAGGAGTTCAGTGCCATCCGTGGATCGGAACGCGACGCTCCCAACCGGACACGGCCGGGCGGCGTCCTGCATACTCGAACCACTACGACTATGTAGATAGAACCGCATCGCATTATCATTTATGTATGTATGCGTATGTAGGTTGTTTGTGTCCCAGCTCAAGGCACGACGCTCGGCCGTGACGCGCCCGCGGCCGATGCGTGCCCATGTAAACACTCAGCAAGGTCAACTACTGTGCGATCATTTAAACTATCTTTTTACTCTTTTCTCCATACATATATGTAGAATGAAGGAATGTATTTAACTCGTGTGAATGTATTTAACTCTTTGATTTGATTTCAAGTTTGAATTAAACTTTATTATTCTGCGAGAATGATGATGTTTTAATTTTAAAAAATACATCATCTTCATCAGTCCGTGGAAGGCCACAATTAAAAATGTGCCTCCGCCATAAGAGGAAGGGTTTTGATGTAATCTCCATACTCGACAGGTGTCTCGGAAATCGCTGTAAATATTGCTTGAATCATAAGCTTACGGTGTTCCTCATGGTCTTGGTGCAGCCCTCAGCCAGTTCTCACAGAACACACGGCAAGGTGTGGAGCGATCATATTATTAATATTTCGGCGTCGTACAGCAATTTCCTCATTAGACTAGACTAATGTACAGTGCTTTGGTGGTGTAGTGGTTTTAGACGCGGCTTACGATCGAAGGGTCGTGGTTTCGAATCCCGGTTCCGTACCGCTGAGTTATTATTTGTAATTCATCTACGGACTACATTGTAGACACCAATGTACTTAACGGGGAAGGAAAACTTCGTGAGGAAACCTGCATGCCCGCATGGGTGTGTGTGAACTCTACCAACCTACACCAGGTCATTCTGGTAGATGTAATCCCCCTCCTGATCAGGGGAGGTCCGTGCCCCTGTAGTGGGGACGATATGGACTGGGGATGATGATGATGATGATGATGATGAATGCCCTGTTATAATTTGTATTGAATTTCAGTCAATTTAGTTCACGCTTACTAAATACAGGCGGCCCTCAACTTACGCACATACTACTTTCGCACAATTGGCTATTTCGCACATTTTTAGAAATTCAACTTTTTAATCATCTTGACAAATTTTTGACTATTATGGAAGAATGTGATCCCAATGGAGAACGTATATCTCAAGAAAATAAAAAAGAAATCCCGAAAGCACTTAACTCACCTCTTAACTTCATTGCGAATGTCGAGGGTCCACTGTAATAATAAACTGACAAATAAAGCGTAATGAATATCTTAGACGCTATAAATCACAAATTAAATTGTTGAGTTTTCTGTTGACCAAACTTTGACGCAGACGAACGATAAAATGAAAATATATTTAAATGTGTAAGCCATTTGACAGTTTTATATTTTACAACCTTAACATTGTAAATTTCCCGTTAGACTGAATGTTGCAAGTTGTATATTACGAGTTCACTCCGTCGAAGCCCCTGGTTGACATTTCGGCGTGGATGTTTTTTTATACACATGTATATACGCAGTCGGTTTTACAAACACCCCGTTCTATCATTTAGCTGCATACAAAATTTTTAAATGATTACGTTGCTCGAAAATTGCCTACAATAATTTGTAATAAAACATTTTACTATATTTTTAACTTTATTCTAATGAAATAGTTGCCAATTTGCAAATTTATTTCACATTGCAAGTTTGGCTTTGGTAGATTATGAAATACTCATAACTCATATTGTACGATGAAATATAGGGGAGAGTGGGGATGTTGCGGACACTTAAGTAAAGCCGCGGACACTTAATATAATTGCAGTCGAGAGCATACCTAAAACAATACGGAATAAATATATTTATTTCGTTTACCTCTTTTGGGGTCAAATTGCTTACGCTTATGGTGAAGTCTTCAACTGTTACATAGTAAATAAAATTATTATTCTTTTTTATAAGTTTGCTATTAAGTTTGCTGATCAGGGGATACTTAGTCTTTTAGCCTGTCCGGCAAATAGACTTAAGTATACGGGTAAGCGACCCCGCCCCCCCCGAGCTACTACTGTCTCTTCTTACTCCTTCCGAGATAGTAGCATCCTA